>VFFE01007795.1:1509579-1605391 GCA_008921705.1 Burhinus oedicnemus | reverse complement strand
GATGAGTGGTCTTACTATTAAAGACTGAGGCAAAGAAGGCATTAAGTACCTCAGACTTCTCCTCATCCTTGTTGACAATCTTCCCCTCCGCGTCCAACAAGGGGTGGAGATTCTCCCTGGCTCTCTCTTTGTTGTTAATGTATTTGTAAAAACCTTTTTTGTTATCTTAAGAGCCAGATGAAGACATTTTGATCCAAGTTTTCTATCAGAAAATTGAGCTCCACCAATACAAGTATTACAGAGAGAATTGTCAACTTTTCCAAAAGTTCTCCAACAGAAAAGTCAAGGCTTTCTCAAGATTCGGAAGGCTCCAGATTAACACTGACCTTGCTTGCTTAACCCTGACATACACTAAAACACACTACAAATCCCTTCCTTCTCCTCCACATCCATCACAGCCCCAGTGCCTCAGGCAAGTCCCTCCAACTTAACTTCAATGTCTGTATTAGCAACCTGACAAGTCTTGCTTCGGATTCCTCTAGGACCATTCCAAAATTTCCAAGATAATCTTCCTGTCATTCAAAGATACTTCTGCTCTAAGTTCAAACTCACTTTCATTCTGACTTCATTACATTCCTCCTGCTCAAATTCAGAGGATTTAATCTATATATCTCCTCTCAAATCCTTCAGCTACTTTTGTCAGTGTGCTATGTACATCCTAAATTTCTTACACAACAAATATTCTAGATGTCCGATATTCAGCCTGTGCTACTTCAATACCTGTTTCTTTCATGACGCTTTCAAGGTGATAGCCCCTAGTTCAAAAGCATGTTTTAAGTATCAGGATGGTATTCTCCAAGGAAGTGAATGTTACTTTTGCGGTCAATGCATCATAAGTGAAGTAAACAGCTCTCCCCAAAAGGGAATTTTCCTTAAAGGTCTGTTCTATATTAGTCTTTTTTTAAAGTTTAATTTACCAGGTGCTTACTTTCTGCATAAAATTTTGTAACAGCAATCTTAAATTCTTAGATTTTAGGAAATAAAGTTGAAGATACACAAATTTGACTGAGGTGATCGGCTGACAGCAGTTTTCTCAATTCAAGAGTTATCTCAAATGAGTTAAGATTCCCCCTCTGTCTGTTAGCTTAACATACTTTGGTCCCCCACATTCAACTGCAGAAGCTTTCACAAATCGAACAGGTTGCAAGCCAACAGGTTCAATGCTCAGAGTGTTGTTTTCAACAGCTTCCAGAACAGCTGAGGCCAACTGCAAGAGAAATTTAGAAAGCAGTTAAAAACAGCTCTGCATTATCCATTGCCTCAAAGCAGTGACATATTTCTTCTTCTGTAAAGTTAAGAACACTGAAAGAAGTCAACTCACCAGAAATTCAATTACAAATGAGATTTTGCTTTTGTCATGAGCAAGAGGTCCCATTTCTAGGCTCCTGTTTAAATTCTACCCTCCAAATAACTCTGTCCTCGCTGAGGCAAGATAACTGCCTTTACAGCCAGGAATGCAGTCAAGCATGTTTAAAATGCTAACTGTACTTTCAGTCATTCCTCGTAAGCCCAAACAGCGTATACATTTGTAAATGCAGTGTTCTTGTCAGAGACCGGATACAGCATAAACTTTGTTTATTTGAAAAAATTGCTCTAATTTTATTGTGCTCTATGGAAACACAAAATGATGCAGCATGCCTCCTTATCTTGCAAAAAACAAGTAAATATTATGTCACTGTTTTTCAGCCAAAGATAGCTTTAGACAGGTGTCTAAACAAGTAAGACTGAACAATATACAGAAATGCCAACATAATATATAGAAAAGCCAGCTGCAACTTTCAAACACTAGTCTAGTTAAAACATCATCTTCGTGAAACAATGTGTAACTTTCCTCAGGCTTTTTATGTTCGTTCTTAATAAACACACAATCATAAGAGACTAGAAATACACTCTTTTTGCTTGATTGGACCTAACACTTGCCCAAGACTACTGTTTAAGTATGGACAAGTAATAGCCATTACTTGATTTAAAAGAAGGTGCAATTTATGTTATTAGTGAAAGAATTCTGTGCCAAGGTTCCTTCCTACTGAGTAATAAAGGTATTTTTCTATTGTACTTCGAATATTTTAAAAACAGAATGTTACTGTTAAAGTAGTTCATGTGAAATACTCTTTCTCTGCCATCTCCCAAAGGCAAAACAAAACACTACACGTATACACAACAGGCTACTGAGAGTTAATGTAATACTTCAACCATTCAGATAACTGCATTTCCAATTATTCAAAAACACTATACAAGTGTAGTTTATTGTTTGGTTTAACTGCATATTAGTTTATTGATATTCAAGTGAAAACAGAAGTTGGTCACAATACAGAGCATCTCCAAGCAATAACTGATATAACTGACAAGTGCTAGAAGCCTCATTCTTTCCTTAAGAAGAAATACTAATCTACAGTAATTATATCACCACTGAAGCAGAAAAAAACCAAAATGAAGTTGCTGGGAAAGACAACAGGGTGGCCTACTTATGCATACTGCAGAAGCAATTTAATTCCCATAGTAACCAAGTAAACTTTTTAGTGGGAGATGTTGATATGATGCTGTACACCAACCATAATGAACAATACAAATACAATACAATAAACTAAAAGATCATGCATGCTTATGCCCAGCAAGTAACAGTAGATTAAAAGCATGGGAAAAGAACATAACGCCACATGAAAACAACAGATAAACATTATGAGGAAAATACAGCATTTTCCATGTGAGATGTTTAATTTTATTGGGGAAAAAACATCAAGTCTGAGTGCTTTAAAATTTGTTATTTTAATAAAGATCTAAGAATACGGTCCCTTTGCACTAGAGACTGATACTACAACTACAGCCTGTAAACGCTGCCTAAGAACAAAAATGAAGTACAGCAGTTGGAATCAGTGGAATCAGATCCACATTATTCCCAGGATAGGTAAAACGCCAGTCTCTCCTCTGTATGGGACAGAGTGCAGGAATAACACAAGGAAAAAAGTCTCATAATTCTTTCATCTAAAACCATATTCCCAAATTCCCCCTGTTGAATCACATCAAATCCCTAAGTCTAATTCTTGCAAGTCAAACCTCTCTTCAAGAAAACGCCCAGACTGTGTTTGCAGCCTGCTCTGATTGATATGAGAGAAAACTGGTCCACAAAATTAAATATATTGGTCTCTACTGCCCCCTGTATAAACAAGAGACAGTGACGGGACACTATTTCTACAAAACAGTATCTTTGAAATATCAGGGGAAAAAAACCACCATCCATTCCTACAAACATCAGATTCTGCCAGACAGGAGTAACACCTGAAGAAGCAAACCTAAAACGACCATATCTGGAATAGCACAATGGTGAAGAAGAAAAAAAGGTCATTTTAATACTCCAGACTAAACTTCAGCACTTCACTATGAAGTGTTACACTCTAATGAAACAAAAATGGTTAAACAGCATATGAAAACATTTTTACAGCCTGTTGGCTTCACGTAACATATCTGTCAGTGACCACATTTAGACTATTTCCATTACCTCACTTTTTGAGAAGGTTAAACATGGAAAAATATCTTCCCGATAAATTTTGTCCAAGAAAGGACATGTTCTGTCCATAGTAGGCTCATCCTTCCAAGATCTGAATTCATTGTACAAAGATAGGTCAGCCTAGAACACAAAGATTCACATATTTTAGTACTGCAATTATCACATTAGTGTCTATCATCTCCAAATATCCGCAGGTAAATAATGAGCACTAAAACTAAATGCTTTCCATCCCACTGTGAAAGAATGCTATTGTGCCCCACCTATGAACACCTTAAATCCACTTTTCTAAGACTGTAAATATAAGCAAATCAAAACATATCATTTTCAAGACACAGACATAATGCATTCACTGGTCACCACACCAGCATGGACAACCTAAATACCTCTCCCTCATTTCCTAAGCTTCCAGGACAGCTTTGAAAAATTTAACTGATTGTTCAACAGAAAAAAGCCAAAAATTCATTTTCTTCTTGATGCATTTTCATTAGAGCATTTTAGTCCATCTCCATTTCTGAGAATTATAGAAAAGCAGAGAAATCTAAAGAAAACAACTGCAATCCTAGACATCTTACATGTTCACTCTGCATCTGAATAGAACACATTGCTACCTGAACACTAAAAGAAAACGAACATTTAACACACTAAATATACTAACAAAAGAAAGCAGGAATTCAATATACAAATCAGTTAAAACTGTACTCTTATTCTTCATTTTTCATCTTTATGCCCAAACTCCATGCTACAACAGGAAGGCAAGGATATTCACTGGGCACAACTTAGAATCATACAATCATTTTGGTTGGAGAAGACCTTTAAGATCATCAAGTCCAACCATTAACCTAACACTGCCAAGTTACCACTAAAGTCTAGGTAGACAACATCCACAGCGTTTCCCTCATCCAGTAATCAGGTCATTTATGAGCCTGCTCCCCCACAGCTCCTCTAGTCAATGGAGAAACACTAAAACAACCCATTAAATCATGCTAGGAGTAACCATGCTCTGTGTTAGGAAGAGATGGTTTTATCCGCTTTGAAAACACCTTGTTTCATCATCTCCATGTTAAGATCAGTTTAGCAGTGGGAAGGCACCTATGCAGTCTGGCATTTGGGAGACTAGTACTAGGTCACTATTAAAATCCACATTTGCATTATGGGACAACCTGTCCCATGGGCTAGCTACCCACTAACAGCTGGAGCACACTGAAGTACTTGCAGAGCACATCATCTGGTTTAGGGTTACTTAAGAAGGATCCTGTTTATGGGCACCAACACTGCTCCAAGACATGAAACAAGCAGAGTGGGGATGAGTGCTTCCAACTCACATTCCTAATCCAATGTAAAAGACTAATGCCAGTCCCCAATGGGATATGCAACACCATCCTGCTCCTCAGATGCAACACCATCCTCAGACTGGTTTTGACATTCTGATAACAGACTTCAGCACCTTTCCCCTCCAACTGGTTGTTAAATCCCTTTCTTGTACTATCACAGACCTATACTCCTAAAACCCAAACCTAAAGCTATAGGAAGGGATGTACACTGCAAGCCAAAGATAAGCTAGGACATGATTTTAAAATTTTGTAACATTAAAAACAAGTAATACAGATGAAAATGAAAGAGGGAAAGTAACATATGCTAAAAATTAGAATAATTATTTTTATTCCTGTTAAAAAGATCAGTACGCTGCTTTGAACCAACATGTTTCAGTCTTTTGTTCTTTTCCCCATGCATTACCCCTTCTCTGAACTCCCAGCACTTCACCATTCTTTTACATACATATTTTGGGGAGTTCTTTTGTCGGGGGTTTTTCTCAAAAAAGAACCTATAAAAATTACACTGGCAAATTTGTTTTCCATTAGAGCTACTTGCCTTATACTCAGGTACAATCAGGAACAACCATCTTAATTAAGCTAGTCTATAGATGTTCTGGTTGCTAAGCCACCAACCTCATTGTACAAATGAAATTCAATAGGTGTAACTTACTCCCTAAAGGAAGATTTCCCATACCTTAAAACTCAGCTCAGGTCTGGCTTTAAAATGAATACAAACAAGAGACATCAGCAGAAAAAAGCCATTTTCTATTTGTACTATATGCTTCCAAAAATCAAGATGAATTTCTTATTAAGTCAGTTATTTTCTAGATTTAATTCAATTTCCCCCAAACCTGCAATTCATAAAGCTGCCTTGAAAAAACTGCTCAGTGAATATAGCTTAATGCTCTTCCTTTCCAATCTCCACTGTGTGTTACATGTGTATCTCCTCCCTGCCTTTACTTGCGCTTTCACTAGATCAAAGTTTTTATTACCTGCAATTAAATGTACAGCCAACTGTAATAATTCTACTTAAACTTTTAATGTTTTCATTTTACAGTGAAATACAACATCAGAGCAACATTTCAGCTCTTTGAACAACACTGATGCATTTATCAGCATTTACACTGAGTGGATGCTAACCGCCTGCCTAAGATCCAAGCAGCTATTCAGCTTGGCTAAATCTTGTCAATACCTAAATTAATTAGATATACCTACTTATTCTAGAGGTTACTCCAAAATGCCAGGAAGCATTTCTATGGGATGTTGTCATCTGTCTGGCTCCACTGCAATTTAGGGTAGACAGACACCCACTCTTAACTCTGTCTACATTCCACAAAGAAACTTGAGAGTTGACATGTATTATACCCAGCTTCATCAAACATCTCGAAATGCAAAGCTCTGGGTGGTAGAATCTCCATAAGGGTCCAAAGCTATACTCCCCACACCACAAGGCCACTACATACTCCTGAGCAAGGGTACTCTCAGCCCCCCTTTTGAAGCCGAGTCACTGAAAATCATAAGAACGACATGCAATGGGTAACCTAACTCAGTGGCAAGAACATTTAGCAAGAAGGGGGCAGAATGAGGGTTTCAGATGCAGCTCCCAGAAATGTAAAAACATTTACCTTAGACCAACAATAAAAAAAAAAAAAGCAGTAAACAAAACCACAAAGCACGGGATAATGAAAGCGGTAGGGAAAGCATGTCTCCCCTGCTTAAAACAATGTCTTAACCACCATGCCAGAGGCAGTCTTGCTTTCTTCACCCCACGTTGTGCTCCAGTAAGAACTCCTGCTCAGAAAAGAGATAGAAAGACCAGTCCCAGTGAGTGGAAAAATCCATGTGTTTCTTACGGAGTCCCTGAGGTGTCACTGAAGAAACCTGTTTTGAACAGCCTCGATCAGCGTTGAAGTGTCTTCTTATGCAACCAACAGAAAGGAGACTGAACTAAAGAAAAATGTCAGGCAGACTGGACCTTCTGCAGCACATCCTCCACATTCACCACTTTCTCTCCACAAGAAATTAAGGTAAAACAGGTTTCCCCCCTCTCTCACTCTTGCTTGACACTTAAAAGTTTCATTGAGTTATGACTTCAGTGTGATGCTTACAAAATAATTGGATTCCATCCCAGCTTTCCCCTTTTCTGAAGGGCAACAAGGATTCAATTTTAATAAGGAAAACATCCTGGATACCACAAAGTGGGCAGGCAGGATATAAACCTTTTTTTTTTGAAGCTTGAGTATGAAACAGATCTGGAAAATGCCTTTATTTTCTAGATGTATAGTAAAAAGGTGTATAGTATAAATCCATCTAATGAGGACTGGCAAAATAAAGTATAAAAATGGCCACTGTGAACCACATTAAAGACCTGGTTAGCCTGTTACCTGTCTGACTATGGCCAGCAGTCACAGAGCTGGCTGCAGAGCAGTATGAAAGGAGACAGCGATGTGCCTTCATTTTACAGTCTGCCAACTTCTAGCAATCTGTAGTTAAAGAAGCTTCCTAAGCCAAACGTCCTATCTTCTATATACCCTGACAGCCTTTTGTCACTTTGCATGACTACATTTTGAACACATTTATATTTTTAATCTTGCTACCTTGTGACGAGTTGTAAAGTTTCATTATGTACTGACTGAAAATGATTTTCCTTTTAGCTTCCAGAGCTTTTCTATTAAAAGAAATCATTAATATTTGTTCACCATTCATCTTCCCCATGTCACCTGTGATTGTACAGATTTTTGTTCTACCTCACGTGTGTCTCTACACAGAAATACTTCTATAAGTTTGACCATTTATGTCACACTTCCTCATATTTTCATTATGTCCTTTCAGAGATGAAAATATCATAGCTGCATCATGCACAGACACACACATTTACTACATGTTTACACAGCAGTACAATGCTTTTCCTTTTGCTATTTATTCCTTTTCTAACAACTTCTAAGGCTCTGTTGGTCTTTGACCATCACTGAGCATTGAGGTGGTATTTTCAGAGAATTATGCACAAGTACAGTACTTCCTCCCCCCCAGCACAACATAGCTATTTCTAAGCCCACAACAGCATGTCTGCTAGAGATGCATTTTTTCCTAGATGCCTCATTTCTCATTTATGGATTTTGAATTTCATCTGCTGTTTTACTATCCACTCAGTATCATAAGATCCTTCTCAACTCTTCTGTCACTTTTTGCTACTACCATTCCAATGACTCAAGCACCAACCTGTTGCCTCATTACTTCCCCATTTTCAATTACATGAGTAGATTAGAAAACCAACAAACAAAAAAAACAAACACAGGCTCCTCCGGAACTCCAGTGGTAACTCTCCTGTTCTCCAATAAATCACTGATTCTGTCTTTTCCCTGGCCTCTTTCACCCATTATTGATCTATGAAATTACTCTTCCTCTTTTTTATGACAGTTTATGAAATGTTTATTAAAGTTTATGAACTTGCGGTGACAGACTTTGTAAAAAGCCCCCAGGACTTGTCATTCAGTTATACTGTATTTTTCTTTTTTGAATTCCCATTTTTAAATTAGTAATTCCAGTATTTCAAACCTTATCTCATCTTCTCTTAATGATTTAAAAGTAAACAAGACTTGGAAAAATCACCGCATATTGGTATGTAAGAATGATTTTCTTCCATTAATGAAAGATATCTCTAAAATAGTCAGTAATACATCAAGATTGAATATATACCAGATTTACTCTGAGTAAAACAAACCATAAAGCCAGCTTATCAGCAAAAAGAGGACAATCCTTGTACTGTTACCTCTTTACAGTCTTTTACAATTGGCTGCATCATGGTAAGGTCCTGATGACTGCCACCCATAGCACTGCTTGTACTCTTGTTTCTTGCATGGCCTTTCTTAAAAGGAGTTTTTCCAGTAGACTGAAACTCCTTAGTTGGAGATGTCGGTGAAGTAGACAGTACTAGTGTTTTCAATGCTGCTACTTCAGCCTGGAGGACATCAATCTTGGAGAAGGGAGCGGAAATAGTCATTAACAAACAAAAATATCATCTTAGGCTATGAATACATTAAATCATTTAACAAAATTTCCAGTTATCTTGGTTCAAATCAGGACTTCATCTTCAACAGTACTAACACAGAGATGCCTATGCAATTGCATGCTGTAGTAACACTAGCTTCCTATGCACCTTGCTAGCTATCTGATACAATGCTGAAACACCAGCTGTGTCCATAGGTGTTAGCTAAGAATATGTCAAGGTGACACAAAACAACTTAGTGTATATTTTAATAATGTATACGGGTAATGCTATATTTACATCTTTGATTCACACTTTAGATTTATAACCATCTGAAAAGACAAAGCAAGTTGGAAAAACTCACCTTTCCCTGTGCTTCTTTCAACTGTTTTTCTGCTGCAGCTTGTTTTACATTAGCTTCTTTAACCATTTTGTGTGCTTCCTATAAAAAATGTTTAGCTAGTATAAATGCTTCACACAAATTTACAAGATCCACTAAAAAAAACTAAGGACATACTTTTGCTTCACGAAGACTACTTGTGAATAGCAAGTTCTACAACAGTCTGAAATTAAAGTTACATACCAAAAAATACCTACAGATCTATCATCTGGATTCATTACTGGCCCACCAAGTTTCTTCTCCTTGGTCCTGAGCCCAGATTCAGAAATTCAGCAACTCCACCCACCCTCCTCCAGCAGGAACAATACCTGTCATGAACACCAGGCTCCAGTCACGCTTCAGTGGCTGACAAGTCAAGCTCCTTGAACCCCAAGAGAAAGACTCAACCAGAAGCAACAAAAGCAACATGGGCACAGTAGCAGATTCAAAAGAACTTCTCCCTTCTTCTAGCCAGAATAACCAGTTTTAGTCAACTGTAAATTTCTGCATGAAGGAACCAGTCAAACAACTATGAAGTCTAAATTCTTACCATCAATAAAACAGACAAAGCAAAGCTTAAAAATAGTTTATAGATCAATAAACATTTCTTAAGTAGAACAGAAAAAGCACTAAAAACAATCCAAGAAACAAAGCTAAACCAATAAAGAAGAAAGTGTAAAAGGACTGGGAATTTTTTTAAACGTCCTTTTACCTCACATCTCTAAGCCTTTTGTCTGCATAATGTATTTGTTCAGGCTCTAATCCAGCAATTTGTGCCTGTGATCAAACTACTCTTCTTACTTGGCAAGAAAGATTGAAAGAGCAGGGCCACAGACTAAATTACTCGGGATAGGATCCTTCTCATATCTGTAAAGCGCCTAGCACATATCTGGACGCTATATAAATAAAACAAAAAAGTTCATACATCATCATACCAAAAGATCTGGCTCCCACTGGCATACAACAGAGCTGTATAATATGGGTTTGTAAAATTGTCTTAAGTAAAAACAGACACATGCAGGAATGGGAACATACACATCTATACAATGTGTACAAATACATTTAACATTGACCATGCAGTTTCTGCTTAGTGATGCACCTTTGAAAGCAAAGCATGTTACAGTGCTATTACAGTGTAATAATATAATAATACACCCAGCTGCGCAAAACAAGTCTCAATCCTCCATTGGGATGCATTAATATAAGCTCCAGCATATCCACTTATATGGTCACTGAAATTAGTAGGATTCAGAATAGAACATGAATTCAAGGGCTGTAGATCCCAGTAAAAAAACTCAAGAAACCTCAACACCGTGTTTTGTTAAGGCCTCTTAGTGAAATCAAATCACAAAAGAAAATTCAAGTGACATGCCCACTACAGTTGCAAATACTAATACACTGTATTTCAAACATAGTTTTAACAAGCTGATACATTGTTCTAAGTTATAAAGTATCATTAATATAAAATTTCACTGATAATTTTATTTTTATTCCTCTACAGTTAAAATACCTCCCCAACATTTTCCTCCCCCCCAACATACACAAGTATTTATGCTAAAAAGTACCCTTGCAGTCCCCCTTTTATACTCTACACACAGGAACTGCTTAATATTTTGAGTAACTCTGCCCTGCCAGGATGATGTAATAAAACACATTGCCAACCCACAGAGCAATTTCTAATTTGATTTTTGAATGTCAGTATTTTCAAGGTTTTTATAGCGCTTTCATACCAGTACATCATCAAAGGCTTAAGTACTGTTTCTAAAACATACCAAATGTTGTATCTTTATGCATATGCTGAAAACCAATACTTACGATTAGGTAAACATATAAATCATCTCCGGATTATGACATTTATTCTGACAGTTACGGGTATCACAATTTAGCCTCTAGGCATTCCTATATATATTCCTATGATAAAATGAGAATTGATCCTGCTTCAAGTATGGATTTAAGCTTTTTCTGTGTAATACAAGCTCGCAATCTTTGCTGGCACTACTGCCTTTTTCTCAAATGAAAAGGTCCCACTTAAAAGTTCAGGCTTCTCACTTGGTAATCAGGTTCCACCCTGGTGCATCATTCAATACTAACGTTTCTTTTCAAGTTTGTGGGAGTAGCATGCTACCAGACCCAAAATTCAAAAGCTGAAAGCACGGTTAAGTTATGTACTTGCTACCTCCATTGATTGGGAACTATGTTATTTTTTTATTTAGTCACCATGGCAACCCCAAATTTAGCTCTTATCTAGATAGCCTTATTGTCAGACAGAAAAGCTGTCTCAAAATAGTTATGCCAAAAAATAAGCCTAAATAGTTTTAAGCTTTCTGATATATTTGCCTTATTTTCTTCATTTTGTGTCTAGGCAGACTGACAAGTTCAGCAAGGTCTCTTTCATCTAAGAGAAAAGTCTACCACTTGCTCTTAAGCCTCTACTTCTGCACACCCAGATCTTCAGGACACAAATCCCTTTATAAGCTTATTGCAGAAAAATTCAGCATACAATATACTGATTCTACATAAAACATCTGGCTCAGCTTCCTTTAAGTATATCACATCGAAGACTCCAACAAACCTCAAACAGACTAGCTGTAAGTTCTTCCAATTCCTGTCCAAGTTGATCTCGCACTTTAGAAAGCCTTTCACATTCTTCATCTTTTAACTTCAGCTCCTATGGAAAATTGAAAGTTATTTATTCTGACTTAGAGTAGTAATTTGGCCTTTTAAAGCTAATACCACAGAGAGAGGGGAGAAAAAAAAAAAATCAGAGGAACATAAAACCTTTGCTAAACAAAGCCCTTCAAAATATAGAATACTAGAAGGAATTAAATTAATGCTGTACATACATATAGCTATTCCTCCTGCTATACAGCAATACACCAGGCCAATCGAAAGTATCTCTAACCTAGACATCAGCATTTCCAAAATACTCTGAAGTAAAAAAATCTTTTTTCCTGAAAGTATAGAAGACTTAGAGTCACTTAAAATATAGATAAAGTTAATTATTGGGACAGACAGAATACCAGTTCTGTTTACCCATTCCTTAACAGACACTTAAAGAAAGTAATGCTTTTCAAAAAAAAAAAAAAGCTGTCTTGAGACAATCAATTCTAAAAGAATCTTAAAATATATTTTACTACAAATATTATCTCCTGCATATCTCCTTACAACTAATACAATTCCAAAATCATACTGTAATTATATCTTTGCTCTTATTTATGCAGATAAGTAAATCAAATTACAGCAACTTAATGAAATTCAAAGTGTTATTTGTCTACACCACTAGAATTTCAATGAAGGAGGCCTGACCATACCACTTTTATAGTAAGATTTTATCACAGACTTGGCAGTATAAGGGTTACATATGCCCAATCTCATCTATATCATCACACGTCTGAGGGAAAAGTGGGGTAATTTGCAGAGAAGTACAAAAAGTTCGACAAGGAATTTAAAAGAAGGGCTCCTCTCCCCTTTCCCAACCATTAAACCCTGGAATCTCTTGCCAGAAAGAAGGATGGAGCAAAAAAGTAAGGGAAAGAAAAGCAGCAGGCTCCACTCTGACCTTTCAAGCATTTTTTTTTGGTCCCAACTCCCCTCCTATCGCCGTTTAATTCTTCTTCCTCTTCCTTCCCCCCGACAAGCTAGTTATTACACTACCATTGCTCCTGAAATGCAGGACCCAAGCCTGTCACTGACATGTTAAAGACTCCAAATACAATCTAGCAACGATTTGCTTTGAAAACCTCCAGAAACTAGTAAAGAAAACAGCTGCCTTCAGAAAACTTTGGGAGGTCAGTCATTACAGAGTCATAAACAGGCCCAAATGGCAGCTTCCCTTGTGTTTCTGGGAAGTGGTTAGTATTTCTCCCAAAGTCTTCATGATTGAGTAGTGCTGTACACAACAATTTGGGAAACTACACCTTGCCTTATAGCATGTTGATATTACGTCTTGCTCTCAATTTCTGCAGTGAAACTGGCAATAGATTTTCCTTTAAGATGAAGGGTCCTCTTTGATTTTGGCTCCTAAATTCAGGAAGTTTTTAAGGAATGTTCTAGACTCAATTAGTATAAAAGGCATTATTTCTCCCTTCTTTTATTTGATTTTAACTTTGGATATTTTGATTGATTTTTAGTCTGGTTTGTGTGCTATTTTGATTTTTTTGCTTTCTATATGCAGCCTTTTAAATATTTTGAAAGGTACCACTTAAACGATCACTTTTTTCCAAACATAGTACTTCTCAAAGAGTACTCAACTCTTATTTACTAGCTACTATTCTGCACACAGTGACCTATCTCTAAATGAAAAAATGGCAGGAAAATAGCTACAGATGGAGGGAAAATAGAAGGAAAAATTAATAGAAAAAATTTTAAAAAATACTAGAAAAAAGAAGAGGTTAAAAATAGAAAGGGGAAGCAACATTTTATTAATTAATTTTAAGTTGGTTTAAAGTATTTTCCATATAAAGTATGGTTCTTAATAAGGAAATGAAAGATTCTGATGTAAAGTGCTTAAAGCTCAAGTTTCACGTGTTCCTATATTGCAGAGAATACGTAATACATTTCCTTTGGTTTACTTCATTGATTTGTAAGGAAAATGCTACATACACATCAATACATCTTACTCAGGTCAAGAGTTACCAAACTCACAATGAAGGCAGAACTACCCCAGGTTCACTTTTGGGCTACCACTATCAATACACTATTTTAAGTGAGATGGTTACAGTTTTGCCTGCAACGGGAAAGATTAGAGAGGTTTAGATTAAAATTTAGGCAGACAAGTAAAGCTACTTAATGAAAACAAAAAGGAGACACCACCAGGCAGTCTACTACACATGGCTGCTTAGCTAGGTTTTTCAAACACTGGGCAAGTTTCCGTGACAGGATTCAGAAGGAGCATAATACGTTATTTTGCCAAGTTTAATAGCTTGGGTTTTTTAAGCAGGGCAGAAATAAAGAGCACCCAAAGCAAAAAGCTCAGCAGTTATTAGAAACATTACTGCTTCCTGTGACTTAAAGGTATTACTGGAGGCTTCCCAGCCATACACAATATAGAGGCAGAAAAGACAACTGTGTGTGCTAGACTAACCATCCATCCTCCAGTCCTTCCCACGTTACTGTTCTGAAAAAGTAGCTACATGAAGAATGAGCCACTATAAAGCACAATACACACAGTTACTTAAGTAATAAAAAAAAAAATTAACTTGCATGGAAAAAAAAAGCTTAAAGTTAAAAAAATAATCCTGTATCAGAGAGTCATATTACCACTTATTTCACTTTAATCTTCACAAACAGACTACGAGGTGGGTCTTTAGAAAGAACAGTGAGATAAAGAATGCAAATTACTGCTTCAAAAGCATTCATATTTTAAATTCTAGACAGAAAATCATCCTGCATCTAGTTCAGCAATTCAACCAAGTCAGAACTAGATGTGGAAGATAAAGGAAAGAGCAAAGATTTTCTACAGATTATCACCTAAAATCAGACCCGTGGGATACTGCTGAATTCTGAAGTTGTCAAAAAAGTTTGTATTTATGTTCAAATACGTTTCTATTTGACTGGTCTTCACTCAGCACCCAAGTTAAACAAGCTACAGAAAAAATTAGCCCATTGCAACCATATTTACAAGGGTGTTTAATGTGAGAGAAGGTACGGAATATCTTTTCAGAGATAAGAGCATTTCACAAACTACTAAATTATCATCTTATGTTGTGGGTGAAGATGCTTCTGTTTTGCCTGCGTGTAGTCTTCTACTTGTCTGAGAAAATTTCTATGCCTACAATACACTACAATAGCATCAGTCAGAGGTGTGGAAACTGAAAACTTGCATCACTCAAAGATAGCAAGGAACTGCTAAAACATCTTCAGAGAACCAATCCATCTTTAACAATCACAAGCCAGCAACCATACAATTCACCTGCAATTTGTTTTAGAAAAGCTTGAAAGCATACTCTTCAGTGGAGTTCTGGAATAGTATATTATTCTGGAGCATCCTCATTTTTATTGTTCATTAACTTATAAGCAAATGACTACAGAAATTTAATAATGCTGAATGCACTGTACAGTACTACTGGAATTCCTGGATAGTTATTGTGAATCTCTTTATTCATTAATTCATGTAGAGTTTTAAAATGTCATGTTTTACTGTGGAAAAATAAAGAGATTTAACCATCAGTGTTAGTGCAGAAACAGTACAATAATGGCAATAGCCTCTGTTACATTGGATTCTTTACAATACAGGCAGAACAATAGAAAAAATCTACTTCAAATCTTGTACCAACAGACAAGACCTGAAAACAAGAGCTCAAACTGCAACACTCAGTTTGTTTCTGAGATGAAGAATGCGTACAGAAATTGAAGCCTTTGATAGAAAAATCCAGATCTTAGGATCAGGTTCTTAAACTACATTGAAATTTACAATACCACATTCTATACTGCCACTTCTTTCACAAGAATCACTGTATCAGTGTGGAAAAAAACTCTCAATTTCACTCTACTAGGGAAATATCAGTAATTCAGATTCCCACTACAAAAAGTCAAACGTGGTTTTACTTGTTTGGTAACACACCTACAGATCTTACGCTAAATACTGTGAGAAGCACAGAATTCATTCTCAAACTAAATACAGTATTTGCAATCAACATCTCTGGTAGACTGGTCTTTCTTCATCAGAGAGGAGGGCTAACCACCAGTGACAGCTGATCATTTCAACGCTCCAAGAGAAAACATATCAGCACAGAGATCTAAGTTTCCCTCTGCAGTCATGGATGACATCATTATACTGAGAGTCTGATTGATGAGGAAATAAATTCAGGGCCAAATCACAAAAAAATTTAAAGGAAAACATGACTATGAACTGCCACAGCTCAGAAACCATAAGTAAGCTATCCAAAATACATGCAATGTGCTGGTTAATTAAGATGAAAAGAAAACAAAAGGTATTCCTTTGCAAGGACACCACTACACTTGCACATCAAGAAATACTGTATATCAAAATACCATCACTATTCTCTCAGATGTTATCTACATGTGCTTGATCTACCTTCAGTAACCACGGTGACATAGCTCAATCCAGCCATGGGAGAAAAAATGCAAATGCATAGAGACATGAGGAGATAAGGTCCCAGGCACTGAATCACTAAGCCTTTTAACACCACCTCAATTTTCCTGATGCTGCTTTAAAAGGGCAGCAAAACAAGGAGAAAGGATCAGATCATCTAGAGCAAGGGCTCTTCAGCTCCACTTTATAGCCAGAAATTAAGTCTTCAGTGAAAAAATAAGCAAAATTACCTGAATGGTCTCAACAAAGAGTGAAAAAAATCTATGTAATTTTAATTAAGGAGGCGTTTTAAGGCACAAGTATGTCCAATCTTACACACTCCGTAAGTATAGAATGCTGCCCTGCTGTTACCTCTGACCCAACCTTTCTCCCAATCTTATGACTTAATTTGTTGCTGCAACCAATTTAGATTGAAGTAGAAAGTATTATTACCTCTTGTCAAGAAAAATTTTTTGAAAACTTTTTTTTAATAATTTTGCCAGCAATGCTGTTCTTTTTCAGACGTGAACTGCATAGTCTTAAGAAATACAAGGCATACACAAAGGAGAAAAAAAAAATCTTTATTCTATTCCTGAATAATTTCTTCAAGAACCGTACTTAAATGTGTAACAATTACATGCCATACTTATACTAATATAAAAAACTGAGAGCATATTAAGAAGAGAGTCGCACTCCAAGCAGAGACATGAAAAAAAAAATTAGATAGTGGATCCCTAAGGTTCAAAATTTCTACTTCCTTTCTAGTTCCCTTTTTGATCACAACTGCAAGAAGTTCAAATCCATCTTTAAGGCATATTACAGTAGCATACAGTTTAGGTAAGAAATTTGGAACAAAGGTAAAATGCAAGAGAGCAAATTTGTGTTTACTTTGTTCATTCCTGGAAGGTCTGTAGTCTGTAAGGTTTCCAGGCTCAATGAGCTCACAAAATTCAAGTGCAAATTGTAATTCTCATTTTTCTTACTGTTCCTAATAAACAGTACAGGGACTTACAGCGAATTTAAAACCACTATGCAAAAAACAACCAGCTATACACAGGTACTACCTATTAATTATATTCCTACAGATTTTTTAAACCAAATACTCATCGACAAAAGTGAATATACTTGGAAATAAAAGTTTAAAGACTGCATGACATACAGAATATTGCAGAGTGGGCACAGCCCTATGTGAACAGCCATGACTTTTGAAAGAAAGCAATCAGAGATGATTTATGGATAGAAAAAACTAGTCCTCATACAGGAAGCAGAAGAAAGTAGATTATTACAGAAGGAATAGGGTTTACTATTGTACAGTTTGTAAAGACTCCTGCTATGATTCCTGTGTTACTGAGCAATTCTGAAATAGTGCAAGTTTAGAAAGACAAGCAGACAAAGTAAGTTATCCATCCAGTGTAACACTGGTAAGAATCAGCCTGATAGGTTGAGAATTAGCAAGAACTTTGACATGAGCAGTCTCAAGTTAGTGCTGAACTGCTTTTGTTAAGAAGACTCAAAGGGTTTGAAAATACATAACATGCAGTTAGTATGTCCTAGCAGCCTTAATGCCATTTCCTTAAAAACTACCTTAAATTTCAGAGTGAAACAGGAAACATTTCAATCTTAATTTAAGAGACAAAGTGGTATACACTGGAATAAGATTTTCAACAATTCCAAGGTAACAGCAGCAGATCTGAGTTGAGGTTTTCAAGTACGTTACCCTGTACTTTGGTATACTGTCAGGAGCTGGAAGAGTTTTTCTAAAGTTTAAACTTTAATTTGTTCTTACTTTCTCAGGTTCCAAGTTCAGCTGCTAGGATTACATATTCACATGCAAGGTCTTCAAACTTAGCTCAGCTTAATGTTTCCTTTCAGTGGTCAAATGCTAAGCAAATGAACACATTAGCAAAGAAAGCAACTACTCAGCAATAAAACAATCAACAGAAGAAGTGATGTCAGAATCCATATTTAAGATTCACATTAACAAGACACAAATGATGACTATATTCAACAAGATGAGGTAACAAACAGAGAAAAACAAGTTCAAACACAAGATAAGATGGGCTTAAATCTAAACA
The DNA here is from genome assembly GCA_008921705.1 of Burhinus oedicnemus. NCBI lineage: Eukaryota > Metazoa > Chordata > Aves > Charadriiformes > Burhinidae > Burhinus > Burhinus oedicnemus. The sequence continues at coordinate 1,587,101 of VFFE01007795.1, read as the reverse complement.
AGAATGGAATCATGTAGAGAAAATGGCACAGATACAAATAGCACAAAATCTACTTGAAAGTTTAAGCACAGAGGGATGTTAAAATGATAAACAATGGCTTTGCATTTATATAGCACCATCCATCCAAACAAGACAAAGCGCTTTACAAATATTAACGAATTGAGCCACAGTGTCTTCAAAAGTATCCATATTCAATTTGAAGTGTGATGTAACAGTACTCTAGAGAACACCAGTGACATCTTTACTGCCTTTTTCCTATGCAGGCATTCCCCTATTAAACATCACAAATACCCCTGTTCTAAAGCACTTCTATATTCCATGACACATTCTACAGTTTTATACTCTAGCAGAAAGACGACTTGAGAGGTATATAATCAGCATCTATAAATACTTATACGGTAACAATAGAATGACAGAAAATTACTCTTATTCTCAAATGTCAGAATGAAGGAATGGTTTACATTTCAAAGAAAAAGTATGTTTAAGCATATATTGCAGCAAAAGCTTTCCATCGTTAAGTAGCAGCAACACTAGAAAAAAAATACTATCAAGGAATAATTCTAAGACATTAGCACTGCACACATTCAGAATAAATTTACATAAAATAAGTACATTCTAATAATTCTGTAAGAAATGAATAGACTAAGACTGCACCTTCTGGCCCACCTATCATTCTGCAGTATCAGAACCACTCTGAAGAGAGAAAAAGCGGGAGACAAGATAACGAGCCTTACCCTCTGAGCTTTTGCAAGTTCTTCTTTCAATCTTTCATAGCCCTTTTCTCTTACTTCCAGTACAGATGGGCTCCATAAGTGAGATAAACTGTCTGTACTCAACCCAAAAATATCTTCATTTCCTTCAGCAACATCTGCTACTGTAGCACCCTGCAAAAACTCTTTCTCTGCATTATTGCTCTCCTTTCTGGAATTATTGTGATTGAATGACCCACCCTGGGGTCCAGAGGTAGAACAAAGTACTGCGTCGGTAACATTGATGCTGTAAAGAGAGTGATATATTTTTTATTTATACAATACATTGAGAATAAATACTTTAGAAATGGCAGTAGTGGTGCTGAATGTACCATTATGGACACAATTTAATATTAGAACATTTAAGTAATATTAAAATTACATCTGTAGTAAAGCAAGCAGTTTATATGCAACAAACATCAGCAATTTAAATAGACACACAGAACTTACCTGACACCTGATGCTTCTCCGCAATTCAGTTGTCTGGGAGATGAATAAACAGGTTGTGTGGGAAGGTCAGAAACACTTAATGCATTGGGTTGGATTGGTGTGGAGGACACAACAGAAGGATGTGGTCGGTAGATAACACTGGGTGAGGTAGTTTGTTCCTGAGTCCCTGGCTCATTTACTCCAAGAAGATCTGGTGTAGTAGGTGAAGCGAGGTTCACTTCATGAAAGCCTTCCAAGGGGTCACTGGCCATAATAAATGCCTCATCATATGAAACCCTGAATTAAATAATCACATTATCAGAATGCAAACAGGAAATATTCACAACTATCTGAATTTAAAAAAGACCCAAACAAATATGTTCCAAATACTTCATGATATAATGGAAACTGGACTAATCTTGCAAAAGTATCAACTTCAACCACCAAAAATGTTTTTTCCACACATTGGACTGTTAAGTCCAGGAGATCTAATAGCAGACTCTGCATCTAAATGGGGTGATGAAATCAAGAACGTGCTCTCTATCCTAAAACAAAGTCATATTTAATATAGCTTAGAGCTGGTTTGTATCAGAACACAAACAGATTACATTCATGAAAGAGGGGGAGACCTGGGAACCAGTAAGGAAAAAAAACACACCAGTATTATTTTTTTTGGAAAACAGAAAGCTTCCACTTTTAATCTCAACAAAGCAAATAACGTAGAGAGAGAAATCACTGAACCTTTAAATAAATTACAGTCCATAGCAGTTTTGGTTAAATTATACAGCTCACTCAAATGATAGAACTAACGAATAAAACTTCTGATGAAGTACAATGACATGTATTTAATAAATCACATGATTAAGTGATGATGACAATTGTGAATAAGTATCATACCAAAAACATATTACAGGTAAAAGTGTACTACAAATTAGCAATTTAACTGAAAGCATTTTTAAATTTCATTTTTTTAATTGTTGATCTTATGAAAAACCTAAGAAAAAAAACCAGAAAATAAGTACAACACATGAATTTTACAAGCCCCAATAGAAAGCTCCTATTTTCCAGCGGTTTGTCAAAGATCACAAAAATCTTTGCATGATTCAAAACTATAAATTGGAAGTAGTATGGAGAAATTTGTGAAGGAATTACTTAGCAGTGATTATTCACTGCAAAAAACATTTTTCCATGTTATATAAATAAAGAAGAGAGAAAAACAAGGCTTCACAAAGGTATTTAACATGCAAAAAAAAAGAACTGTTGCATATAAATTAAATAATACATTGCATTTTACAGAGAAATCTGCTTGGATCTTAGAACAGAAAAGACAAGGCAGAGAGAAGATCTAGAAAGATGACAGTCATAACCACGAAGAGACAATGCCATCTACTTACATGTACGTCCAGTTCATTAGCTACTTCATGAAACACACACAAAGTACCAAGAATGGAATCCCCAAATCAGCATATGCAGTAATGTTTTAGTTACATCATACTTTTTAAACTCAAAAGTACACTGTTCAAAACTGGTTTGTGTCACAAATATCATACTGAGTGTGTATACATCCACATTAAACAAGTCGCTTTACCACATTATCAGGTACAGGAATAAGAAATTCATTTGTTCAGACAGCAAGAATATGTTATTAATTGTTCTCTGTTGCTGTTAGTTGCTCCCACTAAAAAAAAAAAAAAAAAAAATTCAACCACCTCTAACAAACTGCCCAGACTTGAGGGACAAAAAGGACCTTACATGAATAAAAAGGGATGGTTTGGAGTTTGGGGGGTTTTTTCTATAGAAATTTGGTTTTTTCTCAACTATCAACAGCAGTTGCACAAACATGATTTACACAGAAAAACACTGTCACAGTTTTGTGCCTTAGAACTTTTTAACCCTAACGCAGAGATGAACAGCTTATTTTTGAGTTTAAATAAGTCTGAAAAATATTCTTGGTTTTTTTCCCCTATAGTTCTTCTTAACTATTATAAGCATTCTAATGACATGCTCTGTGTGACAATAAAGCCTGTTGAGTCAACAAATTAAAATGGAGGGACTGCCAGAGCTAGGGGATATTTCTTCAAGGTTAAGTTTCAAAAATGTTTTCAGCTCCACAGCACAACTATTACACATCACTGTTTTACATTTAATAAGCTAAAATACTGCCATCTTGAAAAAATGAAATTGCAGAAACAGTCCTTTAAAGTTCATCAGCCCAGCTGAAAAATATCCATCTTGCCAGTCTCAAAGTCAGGCTCGCATATACACAAACACATTTGCTTTCATTGTTCCCACCACTCTCCTCTTTTTCGACCACCAAGTCAGCCATGCCAATATTACTACATTGGCAATGTCGCCAAGATGTCTCTTCACATTCCCGATTCTCTGAATTCCAGTCTTCACAATTAAGAGAAGATGCAGGAAGATGCAGGCTTCTGAACAGGGATGCAGAAAGGCTGCCTTGCCTTTTCTATGCCTACAGCACCTAGTAAAGTGCACCAAAAACCACCCAGCAAAAGCAAAGATTGAGACCGTAGCTGAGAGCAAAATGGGAACAACTCTTCTGCCACATCTTCCCTTCTGTTGACTAATTTGCATTTCAAGTTTGAAAGAAACGTTCATAGTTCCACTGAAAACTTGCAATCTAACCTCATGTTCAATAGCAGTACCATAGTATTTTGCATCACCAGTACCACTGGTTGTTTTCTGTTGCATACCCCACTGGGTTGAAATTTTCTATGAAAGTTTTTTTTTCCCCCCAAACAAATTTTTAAAAAATACTAATTAGCCATTTCCAAGAAAAAAAGGCTCAGGAAAAACTTATTTGTCAGTTTTGATGTATTTTACTATTTCTGTACAAAGCTATTTGGAGCAAACACTTTAAGTAAATCAAGTAAGCAACAAGCTCAAAGATGCACCATTCCATATCTTTACAATAATTCACAAAAATTCAGCTACGTTATGAAGTGCAGAAAGTCATGCTGGCTCACACATAGAAAAATGATTAGAAGCCTGCTTATTACCTTCCAAATGTTCAAATGCATTTCTAGATCGCCCTCTGGACCATCACATCAATCTATGATAAGTAGATTAGTACATTTGGAGAAAAAAAAAAAAAAATCATCTGTCTACCTACAAGCTTCTACTCTTACGAGAAATGTTCCACTTAACTCCTTTGCCACAGCTTTTCCACCTAACCTGCCTATATCCTGCAGTGTTTTTAATACTCAAAAAAACCCCAAAAAGATTATGGAATTTTATTTACAAGACTACCACTCTGCTTATACATTAAATGTCAATCTCAGCCTAAAAAGACAAGAGAGATTTATGAGTAAAGAAATCCATGCATGCCTTCTCAGTTATCAAACAAAAAAAGCTTTTTCTGATACAGTAAGTAAAAAAGTTATACAAGTTATTCCTGGAAGAGCTGAAAATAAAAGTCCCTCAGCTAAACTTTTCCCATAGCCTGTCAAATGGGCACTCATAAGCGTACCATCTGTGTAAAACACTTCCCATTCACAACTTTTTTCTTTCCTAACGTTACTTCTCACTTAGCAGCGAGCAGGCAGAAGCTGGGTACGCCACCCATACAAGACAAAGAGGCCCATATTAAATATCTCAGTTTCAAGACTCACCATTACAGTGCTACCAAGGTGTCAGCTGAACACACGTTATGCGTTAATGAAACCAAACGTATGTGCAAAAAGCTAGACAGTTCTAAAAGCAAAAGCTCTCTTTTGGGAAAGAACTCTTCAAAGTAATGGTAAACAAAAGGAGGGAAAAAGCCCACATTAAATTTCAGTGTCATTAAAGATTACAGGCTTAGTTAAGGCTTTGGGGGGTTTATATTATTGACTAAGGCAGCAATGAACAGCCTTGCTGTGAAGGAACACGAAGCACATGTAAGCAGAGAGCTTTACTAGGAGCCAAGCTGACAGTGTGTAAAAAAACCACAGTGTTGACACAGCACTCTTTAGTAGTAATTCTGCTACTGTGAACAAAAGCTGATATTCTGACATTTCAGGGCAGGACATTTATTAAACAAAATCATGAATTTTCTTAGTACTTTTCCTACCACAGTAATGTATGGTGAAAGCTTGCAATAGCATTAGTGCCTACCAAATACGTGATTATTTTTGTCTTGGTTGATAGTATGCAATTTGGATGATGTACAAAATTCAATAATCAGGATGAAACAATAAAATAAATTCATTTCCTTATACTTTCATCTGGAAATAATGCAAATTTGGTGGAAGCTGTCAAAATGCTGCAGATTTTTATTACCTCTCCGCTGCCACATTTGCACCACTGACTACTCAGATAACTTCATGACAAAATGATGCTCAAATCTGTTATTTTATCTAATATTAAACAAAAACGTACTACAAAGAAATCAGTTTAACAACAGTCAGTTTAACACATTTCTATAGCTTCTAACGGAAATCAAGAACTGAACATTTTCAACAGCAGTCAAATCAAAATGGTTAATCTAATTTTCCTGTTATTACTCTAAGAGGGGTTCAGGTACTTGTCTGAATCAAAGCAGTCAATAACTAAATACTAAAAAGCTCCCTGAAAAGCAGCAATTTACTGTAGTTTGTTGTCTTTTTTTTAAAAAAAAAAAAAACAACCAAAAAAACCTATTGTTGAAAACTGCCTACTACGAACTCTGGAGTTCGTCTTTCACAGACTGTTTTTACACACAAGACAGGTTGAAAATGACAACTTTGAACAATCTCCTAATTGTTATAGACCATTTAAAAGCAATGCCAGCACCAAACGTTTCACACATCAAAAAAATCTCATTTTTTAGCTTTAACAGTAAAGAGCACCATCACAACAGAACAGTTACCTGATCAAGTGAAAAAAAAATCACGTAAGGAAGAAGTTACTGTTTCTACACATTTTGATGAAAAGTAAATGCTAGTTAGCATTTACCAAGAAAAGGTGCCTATTAGCTATAGCATTTTAATCTTTACACAGCAGGCCTTTCAAAATAAAGTCTCAAGGACTTCATTTATTAGACTCCAACATCTGCTCCAGTTAATTTAGGAGGGGATAGGAAAGCGGATTTTTTTGTAGCCATTCCTCAAAAGGACTGGCATTATCCCACCACCAGGCCTGCAGTCTTCTCAGTGGGTTCGAAAAAAAAGTTTTGAAGTATTTGGCATTATACAGCCTGGAATGTAGTATGTTTTAAGCTCTACAGAACTCAGTAGGGAATTAAGAGTAGTGAACTAACAAATACCTTTAAAGAAAAAGTTCAATTAAGTATTGCTACTCTATACCTACACCTATCATGTACAAGCAGGCATTTTAAATTAGTAAAAATTGTTGTAAGGCATACATGGACATTAATTTAAAGTTCAAAATCCATTCAATTACATCTATCCAGTATGAGATATTCATCAGATGTTGGCACAGGACAAAGAACTTCCCTGGATTATTTTTTTTCCCCCCCTAAACTATTTTACATTTAAGTTTAGCCACAGAATTCAAGCAAGTTTGAACACTGTTATTGATGCCAGTTCATTGCACAAACACAATTCAAGATTTGGCATAGGAATTCCCTTAGGGTTTGCAAAAAGAATTCCCACCTTTACAATTTTGCAATTATGATAGAGATTTCTACTTCAGGAGCCCAAATACGCAACAAATTTTTTTTGGAGGCAGTAAGATACGAGAAAAAAATAAAGCATTTAACTACTCCAGTCTTTACATAGTCTACTTTTATTTGCGAGTGACCTTGCCCTACATATTTACCAATGGATGGTAAATAGAAGGTAAACTGTATGTTAGGCAAGTCTACAGAATTAGGAGCTAGCAAATCCACACTTGGTTCAACATGAGAATATTTTTCTATTGCGTTCCCACTATTGTTGTCATATAATGCTATGATGTGGGTCGTCTTCTATTCTTTACTCTCATGTTAGACATCCAAAACACTATTTTACACTGTTTTAAAAGAAACATGCAGTCTATTTGATAGCAAGATTTTATAAAGTTAAAAGAACTTTTGTTTTGCTGAACTGATGATTAAAAAAAACTCTTTTGAAAACTTTATTATGAGGATATCCTCAACTAGAAAAATACAGATGCAGGCAGTGTCTCTCTTACAGAAATAATCAGCGTACAAGATTCAACAACCTGTATTTACGAAGTGCTTGTGAAACCTATAAATAAACATGGTGTAGAGTCTGGTAGATAGTACACCTCTTACTAGAGAGAAAAATCGTGCTTTGCAAGGTAGAATACTGCAAACTTTCATTGTAAACAAACATTCAAAAAACACTGTTTGGTTCAGAAAGACTCTCTAAAGCAAGTTAATTTAACTGCAAATACAATTCTCTTCGCAGAGTTCTTTTTTTCAAGACAGAGCACTGTTCTGCCTTATCTTGGAAACAACTTCACAATTCCATCTCAGGTTTAAGCCTGATCACAGTGATTATAGTGTCATTCTTGCCAAAACTAAAGACCATCTCATTTTCAGCTAACACTGAAAATATTCAATTAGCAAACTTAAGTAAAAATTATCACAGTTTTCATGATATGTAAAGCTTTCTAAATATATCTGCAAATGCATTTAAAGAAACACTTTCTTAATTCCTGAAAAAAATGGTTAGCATATTGTTAAGCGTAATTAAAGTGTCTTAGTACAAGTTTTAGTCAAGTTACAGTAAGACAAGATTTTAAATGTCATATTAAAAAGGGTTTTAAAAATAAAAATCCAAAGTACACATTTCTTTTCTGGGAAAATCCATAAATGTAAGTGGAACAGTGAGAGACCAGCTCATTTGGCATTTTACATGAATTTTAAATTAAGTCAATAAAAGCTATGAAGATAGCTGCAGTCTATAATCAAAAGGCTTATTGTGACCATTTTCCTATAGAAAGATTCCCCTTTTAAACATAGTGTACCAAGACAGATATTTCAGTCAAGTTGTGAGGTGCACTTCCATTTGTTATTTATTAAAAGCATAATGAGAATCGTAAATTATTTATCCTTCTGTGCTCACTAGGTAACGTTAACCAAGCACAGCAGAAGAATGACTGCCAAGACACAAACACAGAAGGCCTGACTTTAACCCTTCCCAGAACTCATTAAAAAGATCTATAATAAAAACAATAAAAATATTAAAGCAACAAGACCTCAGGTTTTGCCCTATATTGCACTGAGAGATACAAATATTTGAACAGATGGTAGCTGCCAATACATGCCTCTAGACTGAATAACCTTACATCTGCTCAAAAGAGAAGCTGATACTTTCACAGTTATGGCAAGTCTGTGGAAGATTAATTATTTTCATTATCACCGTTTTTGAGACTTCCTAAGAGCATGCCTACAAATGACCACAGCGAACAAACCAAGCAATATAAAGCTTAGAACACTATCTCCAAGCAAAACAGACAACACACTCAAACCGACAAAAACACTGTTGCTTTTTGTCAGCAAGACGAGCGTTGAGGGTATCATTAAGGATTTGGCCACTCGGTGTTCTCCTGCTTCCAGAGCCCTGCGACTCTCAGGAAACTAGTGGAGCATCAGCACTTGGGCAGCACAAATTTCTGCACAGTTCATCACTTGCAATCAACTTGTAACTAGAATTTCCTTTCTGCGCCTTACTGTCTGACGTAACTGCGTTACGAAATTAAGCTTAACTGCAATCCCTGCTACTTAACTACAAGAGGTTACAAGACTACTTACCGGCGACCAAGTATTAACCTCAATATCGCTCAAAGACCTCAAAGCGACCAGTAACGCTACCGGCGAGCGCAGCTCCACGGTCCCACAAAGCCGAACTCCCCTCCGGTCTCCAACCGCGCTGCCTGGGCCACCCCTCGGCACCGCCGCACCGGGCCCAGGCGGAGGGGGGCGAAGCCCGTGAACCCACCCAGCGGCCCTCCCCTCCCCTGCCCCTACCGCCCCACCGGCCGACAGGTTTGCGAGCGGAGAAGACTTCAGCACCAGCTTAGCCACTTCTCGCAACCCCCCTCCCGCCCCCCGCGTTTCAGTCGTTCCTGCCCGGACGCCCTTCCCCACCGGCCCTACGACGCCCGGGAAGGGCCGCCGCCGCGCAGGCAGCCCTGAGGGGAGGACGGCTGCCCCGAGCCGCCGGCTCTTTGTCCGCCCTCTCCCGGGGCAGGTGCCTCCGGCGCTTTCCCGGGTGATCCCCGACAACTACTTTTGCCCGGTTTTGCCATCGACCGCGGCTGGGTTTAGGGCCAAGCGCCGCCGGCTCTCCCGCCTTGCCCACGCAAACCCCCGACGGAGCCGGGGGCGCCCGGGCCAGCGGCGCCTTCCCGCCGCAGACGGCCACACGCCCCGGGCCGCCACCTGCCCCCGCGCTCTTCCGGTGATGGGAGTGGGGGGGGCCCCGCAGCAGGGGCGGCCACAGCGGGCGGGCGGCGGGTCCGACGCGGGGAAGCCCGCCCGCACCCGGCCATCGCGCCCCGGCAAAGGGCAGCCCTCCCAGGCAGCGCCGGCTCCGCCCGCCCGGACACGGGCTCCCAGGAGCGCGGCGCCCGGCAGGTGCGGCGGGGCTAGCCAGCCAGCCAGCTCTCCCTCCCGCCAGCGATGCCGGGACCGCGTAGCCCCGCCGCCACGTACCTGCCGAGCCCAGTGAGAGCGGCCGCCGCACCGCGTCCACTCAGCCAACCTGGGGGGGGGCGGGGCGGGGCGTTGGGCAGCCGCCGCGCATGCGCCCCGCGGACGCACCGCCCGCAGGGAGGTGGGGGGCAGGTGTGCGCGACCCCCGCCGCCCCCTAGCGGGGGTGGGAAGACGCCCCACCCCACATTCCCCTCAGGCGGCGGGCCCGGGGACCGTGAGGGGCGGCGAGGGAGCCCCGCCGCGCACCGCAGGCCTCCGGGGGCCGGGGCAAGGGCTGTGCCCATGCGGAGGCCCGGGCCCATGGCAGGAACCAGGGTGCAAGGCCGGCCGGAGTGGCCTTCTGTCAGCGGTGGTGCCTGGGCTGCGCCATTGCCTTCGAAGCACCTGCCAGTGGCCCGAAATACTTCTGAGGGAGTGTCTCAGGAAGGCTTTTCCTTCGCACTGCTGGTAGTCCGTCACAACGCCAACAGGCAATCGGATTTCAAGGGCCAAAAGGTCTGGCAAGAGGAGGCCTGAGGCTGCAGGAAGGTGGACGCGTTGCATGGCCAGGACGGTGGGCCAGGGGCAGCCTCCATCCCTCTGCTGCAAACAGCGCCAGGGCGGCCCACGGCGAATGCTCTGACCACAAAATGCTGTTAGATTGCTTCCTTAGGACCTGGCTGGAAAGGTACCGGAGACTCATGGCTGACACAGCACAGGGCACAAGCGTGGTCAGGCGCCACGTTTCATGAGAAGGAGAGGCTGCAAACACCCATGGCTTCAGGAGAGATCAGCCGACATTTCTGTGCCTCCGCTCGTCACCTGGAAGAGAGGGTTAAAACCTTGCTTCTGTTCAAGGGCACGCGAGGACGGGGCTATTAAAGTCTGAATGTTTTGCTACTGTGAAAAACACGAGGAAGTTAATAATTCTATATTTAATGGTGTACAGTAACAAAGGCATAGGATTACACAATTAAAAATGAGAAAATGAGACTCATGCCAGATCATTATCCAGGGATTTTCACTCACAGGGCATGCACTACCCCAAATCAGGTGCTGAGCCTGCCAGATGTATGTAATAATTAAAGACTGAACTGTACTTTACATGCACAAGACTTGTGAAATAAAGCCACATATAGAGCTGAAATAGGGCTCACCTGCTAAAAAGATGCTTTTTTCAGCTCTGCTAGTTTGTCCAATAAAGAGATACTACTACTACCTCTCATCTTGGCTTGCCTATGTCCTCAAGCCATCACTACTGCCGCCCTGACACAACCAGGGTAGTTCAGGCAATTTTCCAGTTTTTCGGACATTTATATGCAGCCTTCACTTTTTTCCCTTTGAAGTCCTGGTCTGTACTGTTTTGTTTTCTATGTCTTTGAGAGCAGTAGGCAAAATGTTGGAAAGCTACTATAAACAAGACTCCATTTTACCACTGATCCGATTAGATTGTCAAAAAATATGCTTCAAATGACAGCAGCATTGGCTGGATGGTGTACTTTCATCGCTGTTAGTGCAGCTGAACTGAACCATGTGCTGCAATGGTGAGGAACTTTAGCAAAAAACTAATGTAAACAAGATCTTGTCCCATTCATCAGTTAAGGAATCTAGGCCACATTCCAGTCAATAACTGAAGTGTTAATTATCTTGACAGCTTTCCACTGAATGTGAAAGAATCCTGTTTGGCCAGTCCTGCAGGACGTAGCCACAGACAAATAATGTTCTCTGTGGCACATTCACCGTAGCATCCACCAAGCCAGAAGTTCATTGAGGGCAAACAAATATGACAAAGGGGATGTCAAAGGACAAATGTACCAATGTCATTCATCATAAACTAAATATATTACCTATAAATAGTAATATCTTCTAAATGCCTTTTCAGTATGTAAATCTACACTCAAGCAGCAAAAACGTCTACAGAAAATCATCATCCACAGCTTTTCCGGAAGCAGTGTGAAAGCCAAGAAACCAAGCAGCACAAGAAGTGGAACATTCAAATAGCAGTATAATTTGAAGTTTGTTGTGAAAAGCCTCATAGAACAGAGGTGTTCAGTTTGAAGAGCCCTGACCTTTAAAATGATTTAATTTGCTAATATTGACATGCAATAGAACCCAGGCAGTGATATCAGAATACAGGTTTGCCAAATTAGAAGATGCATCAGAAAGTTCATTAAAAACATGATTGCAAGAGACAAGACAAGTGGAATCAGAAGTTGAAAACAATGTGTTAAGACATAGTAAACTGACACGAGTCTATAATTAGGATCTGTAATCCTATAGTTCCTAATCCTGTACAATGACTGTACTTGGCATGACAATCTGCCATCTTAACCAGATTAGACATCTTGCATTTCAAGAAATAAAAGCAATACAGTTCCAAAGGCATTTGACTGTGCTAAAATTAACCACCAACAGATTTATTTTGTTAAAGTACTCCTGTATTTTGCTATATGTAAGACTTTTAAAGTCAAGCAGCAACAAACCGCAGAAAATATAACTTCCATGGTTAAAATTAAAAGTTGAAACAATTTGGATTTAATCCAGGGACATAAATAAGTAAGCTTTTTTTTTTTTTTGGCAAAAAAAAAATCTATTTTAAAGAGTACTTTTATCCAACCCTTGGTTCCTTCCTGAGCTGCATATCAGAGCAGGGCTACTCCTCCAGGCATCACGAGCTGGGAGCCAAGGGTAACCCCACCAGTGAGGGCACAGTCAAGAGCAGGGCTAGGTTGGTGATAGCAACTGGCTTTGTCATACACCTAGTGACCATCACACAAGGTGAGATGTCAAATCATGTTCAGGATCCATCCAGGAAGTCTTGTAAGGAAAAGCAAGAGACAGAACTGGAGACTTATATGTAAACTTACACCTATAATGTAGGTCTGAGGCTCATCCAAGGAGAGAGCAACCAAGACAGGCTCACCCAAGACACAGCACAGGTAAATCCTGGTGGCCTGGGCCTGAGCTTAAATGCAGCCCCGGAGTCCATTCCCACTATAGGAAGAAAGTGGCTGAGCAGGGTTCCCAGGTGAGGCTGATCAGGGCAATTAAGGCCTTTTAGTGCCCTTAGGTCCCTGACAATCAGGAAAACTGGAAGTCCTTTAGAAACAAAACCATGCGTCGCTATTGTTCTAAATAAGCAAAGTCACTGTTGCCAGTGGAAAGTGATGTACAGTTTGCAGCTTTGGTGGAATAACATATGCCATGGATGCCGTCTCTGATTAAATAGATGTAATCTGACAGGACCATTCAACAGAACTGCACAATGTACAAAATCTGGAGGACAGACTTTGCTGAAACTGTGTTGTTTCTAATGAACGCTAGTATTTGCTGCTCCCACAAATCTATTCACTCGGCTTGTTAAATCAGTTCATCTGTTCCTTTTGAACTCCTCCGTGTGGTTAAATGCCCCAAATCAGAAATTCCCATTCTCCAGCTAGATAGAAAGCTGAATAGATATCTGGGCACAGACTTGGCCACAGCAATCTATATACTAACAACTGACAGTCTTACTTGTGTAGCTTCTCTCCAGTCATACTGGTGCAAAATGTGGTAAACATCATTGCAAACAGTTCCCGCACAGCACAGAGTCCACCTAAACTGCTCCTCTTGTCTGTTCAGCTCTTCTGTTGCATTTGAACCATCCATCTGAGAGGCTGTCTTCAAATGTGGCTGTTTCTTTAACTAATAGTACAATCCACTGGACCGAAGAAATCTGTTTCAGGGAGGGAAAAGCACAAGAGACAAAGGTGTTTTGCAGAAAGTAGCCTCAAACCATGGCAGCCTTCTCTGTTGAAGACAAGAATGGCTGCAGGACTTTAAAGAAGCCAAGTGCAGCGTTTTTCTTTGATCTGACTTTAATTAAAGTTTCTCATCTATACGCACAAACACAAATGCCAGCTAATCAAATTTTTCCTCCTACAGGTTGGGAGGAATAAAAGAATGAGATGGTTGTTCTCTTAATAGAATGTGTTTGAGTGTGTGGTGGGGGAGGATGTCTCAAAAATTTCACAGATAAATAAAGCAGATAAACTTTGAAATCTTATTTCCTACTTGCCTCTGCTACTTCCTACTTGCTGCTTTTATTGTTTTTTTTAATATTGAATAATCTGTAATTATTACCTCCCTTTCAATGAAGACATTATAAAACAATAAACTCAAGCAAACCAAAGGATGAATCTATTAATAGAAGTCACACATGCATTGCAACCCCATAGCACAGTGACAAGAAACAAAGAATGAACCACTATGTACAAAAAAGGTACAGAGACTGTAAATCTTACCTAATTTAGAGGAATTTTTTTTCCTTCTACTAGCTCGACTGAACCAGTGCTAGCAGTTTTGGGAACCATAGTATAGGCAAGAATTCCCTACTCAGACATATTTCTTCAACGTTTAGCTAAGCATTTGGAGAGCATATCTAATTGGTACATTGGCATAAATAAGCATCCAGCTTATGGGAGTCCTAAAACTACAGCTCTTATCTTTTTGGTGCTTTCCCTGATTTGACTGATATAACATTAAAACCAATGAGGTCTGTATTTTTCTTCAAATTTACCCTCTAAAAGCCCCCAAAATAATAGCAAATAGGCAGGATTGATGTTAACTACTCCTGAAGCTCTTTCTCAAAACTTCCGGTGGTGGAAGACAGCATAGCCTCCCTAAGCAGTGCATTCCAGTGCCGAACTATCCTTGGAGTTAGAAATATTTTCCAAAGTCTAACCTACTGTCCTTTGCTGCAGTGTAGGGCAAGAGGTAATGAGCTTATCTCAGTGGATACAGGAAGCAACAATCTTTAGGGTATTTGATGGCATCATCTATCCCCTCCATTTTCTCAAAGAATAAGCACACTTATTTTAATCTTTCCTTATACATGTTGATTTTTAGACCTCCGGTTGTTTTTATTATTCTGTCTGGACTTCTTCCTGTGGGTCCTCATCTTTGTAAAAGAACCATGCTCAAGTCTGGGCACAGGACTCCAGCTGAGGTCTGAACAGCACTGGCTTTAACATATCACACACCTGCTTATATATCCAGGCAAAAAAATCCCTTTATTTTTTTCTAACAGCAGCAGAATGCTGCTTAACCAGTCTTTCTCCAACTTGTGACTTCCCTTGTGAACTTTCTTCTATGTCTGTTTATTCTTAATGAATTCTAATCTTGTTCTGAAAAAAATGTTTATGGCCCTTCATATCTTGCAAATTTGATAAGTGCACTCCCTATTCCATCAGCCAACTCATTAATTAAAGTATTGCACATTGTAAGAACCAGAATGATCCTCTGAGGTGAGATGCTTTACTTTAACAATTAGTCATCCAAAATCATGTTTTGAGCATGGTTTTCATGTCAGTCTTCTACTATCTTTGCAGTAGTTTATGCTAGACAGTGTGTCCCTCCCTTTTTTATGAGATGTCACAGGAGGGAATTTCAAAAGCCTTACCAAATTCTATCTATACCACGTGTATTGCTTCGTTCCTATTTGTCTTGGAATGACTCAAATGATGTGCTTAAATCACCTAACAAATCTATTGTAGCATCGAAACCTTAAAATACTTCATAGTCCGTTCCTCTGCCAGGCTTGCCAACACACTAAATCAGCATCAGAAATAAGAGCTTAAAGTGATGTCTAAAAAGTGAATGCTTATTAAAGTTCTGTATTCTTTAATTAGAAGTCAAGGCTTGAATGCAAAGCAAAAAAAAAATTTGAAAGACATTCCTTTTTTACGCAGCAGATATTTATACACAACCTGCAGAACTCATTGACAAAATATAACAAGGATGACAAATTCTTTATCGTGTTAAAAAAACAAACCAACCTTTATATGCCTACACAGAACACAGCCTAATCAGGGAAGATACAAATGAACAAAGAATATAAATTCTTTATTAACTATTAAATGATAAGGATTAAAAAGAAATTTCCCCTTTGAGCGTGTTAGTTTACAATTGTCCACTTTGACCATAAGACTGATTCTGCAAACAAGCTTCCCAACTAGGCAGATTCTGCTGTTGCATATAAAATAAATAATGCTTCTAGGTTTTTTGAAGGTGCTTATAAATGTAACTTAATACTAAGCGGAAGAAACACAAAACAGAAATGGCCTTACCAACTTATGTAAGGACTGACATGTGGTTTCGTTTATCTTTAGAAGCAAGCCAGGGATGGATCCAGAGTGCAATTAAAAATAGTACAACATGTTCATCCCTAGTTAGAAGATGGCAGAGATGCCAAACCTGAACTCAGAAATAAGAAAATAAAAATGCAAAATACATTTTCACCTGAAAATTAACCCCTTGTAAGCCAAACAAACTTTGTAGCCCTGACAAACCTATAGTTAAACCTCAAGAATCCTTTTACCTGATGAGATTCCAAAAATAGCCCCATCAAATACTCTGAATGATAACAACGAAAAGCATAGGGTGAGGATTCAGGAATCCTATGTTTTATTCACAATTTTGCTTCGGACCTGGGTACCCTCCCTGCGCCTTAATTTATCCATCTCTAAACTGAAATTCATGAGACCCCTTCCTCCTTCCCCATAACATGTGGTCATGTGATAAAATTTAAATAATGAATTTTTCAGAGCTCCTCATTATTACAGACCTAAGTTGCTATAAAAATGGAAGATGTGGCTTTAATGGGCTGATTCTTCTTTATTTTTGCTCAGTGACAGATTCAAAACCAGGCTTCAATCAAGGCTGCCAGGTATTGCTACATTCTGCTCTGCGAGGTGACGCTGGTCTTATGGAAAAGTTTTTGCAGGTACCAACCATTTCCCTATGTGATGGAAATACTGTTTTGTTCATCTTCTGTCCAGCATTACTTAGTTGGTATGGACATCACGCCACTGGGCATAGGAATGCCTCCCTGTTTAGAGTGGCCTTTTCTTCTCCTTGTCTCCTTCTGTCTTCTCCAGCTTGGCACACTCATGGTGGCAATGCTCTGCAAGTTCAGTGCAGCAGAGAGGCATTTCTGAAAAGTAACCTAAATCCTTTACTCAGTTGCGTAGATGGTAAAAAATGCTGAAGTAGCATTGAAACCAGAGCAGTTCCAGTTCCACAAAAGAGGGGAACACCTTTTTACACCTCCCAAAGTGACCTTAAAAGTGTCAGGGCCCCCACAAGTCTTGTCTCCACTAGGATTTACATCTGCATTACCTTGATTGGAAATGTGCCCACACTCACATGGCAGGAAAAGTTTTCCCTCACCTCACTAAAATAGTCAGAGCATGGATTTACCCAAAGGAGTGTGAAGGATGAATTCCCCAGCTAGCACCACTTGATGCCCGTGTACGTTCTGGGTCGTGTGCTGGCTCAGTAGCGACACGACAAGTGCAGGGTTTGTTTCATCCACTCTTGGCTCACAGACTAAGCCTCGTGTCTGGGGGAGCAATGAGACTTCCGATTTTGAAATAAGGTAAACAAACGCAGCATAGTTCATATTTTGCAAATGCTACCCAGGCTATTCAGGCATTTTTTTTCTAATTGAAAAGTTGCAGAAAGCAGAGAATGAGAGGGTTTGTTGCAGTTCAGGTGGAAATGATTGGGCTTGTTGTCCACAGAAAAAGGAAAGGCTAGTTGTTTATCTCTGGTGGTTCACTAAACTCACTATTCTTTTTCCTGGATGCTACATTCTCTTTTTATACTCTTTTTTTTTCCCCTCTTAATCAATATCTGCAAAGTGAACAGATGAAGTTCTGAGGGAAACATTTAGCATTGAAGTATGCAAGGAAGGAAAACCAGAGCTAGCTTTAATACAGGATTGGCAGGACCATCTGGGTCGTGGAATAAAGTCCTCAGTTTTATCCTTTTCACGTATGTATCAAGTACCATTTTTTAATAGCAGTGAGTATTATTAGGCTATTTTGAACTAAAACTAGCTAAATAAGAAAAAGAACTCGTGTGAGTTGTTCCCTTTACAAAAGCAAATTGATGGTGGTCTGCCATCCTGATGTAATCCTTTTTTATGCACAAATACCAGTAATCCTATTCTCACAAATACAGAGAATTTCATCAAAGAGTAACCAAAGCTGTCCTCAGTTATTAAATGGGAGAAACAGAATGGTTTGGTTGTACTGTTATGTGTATTGTCCATTGTTATGTATTATTGTTGTTGTTATTATATTTCCATGCAGAGAGCAAGAGTTATCATTTGCTACTTTCAGAGATGTAACACCACTCACTGAAAACCTAGCCCCTTAAGCAATAAAGAACATGAGTTTATGATGATTCCAGTGATAGCTCAAAAACCTTGACTGAGAGCACAAACATGCCTGTTGTACAAAGATGCATTATTAACTCTAGTACAAATAAACACTCTTGGTATTCTTATAAAAAAAAATTCCAAATGTGAGAAAAGATCCCTCTTTCTCAAATCTAGCTCCCTAAGAAATGCGGGAGACATTAATATACATTATAAAGCATAGACTATTTATCAACCATCAATATTCTTCAATGTCGACAACAATAGAAAATTCTGTTAACATAACTTCTTCATTAAAAAGGAAAAGAAATTACAATTTTGCAGCATCCTGCGTGTACAAAAGGATGATTATGCAAATGGATGTGCAATCAGCTGCATTTTTAGGCAAGCAAGGAAATTATCCAACATTGAATGCTTGACATTGTGCAAGAAGTTTTGAAACCTGGGTCATCTTGCAAAGCAGGATGACACTGACTTCAGAAGAGCCAGTCCATAGAGCGAAATCAAGCACCTCTCCTTCTGCGATTGCCCATATGCCCATTTAGTTTTCACTTAAGCTGAAGCTCCATTAGCATATATTAACTAACCCACCCAGCCCGTTTCAGATGAACAAGATAAGCAGCACTTTGGAGACGTAGGTCCTCAGTCAAGAGAAAGCTCTCCCTGTCAATCCAGGCATTGGCTTTTGAGCCCAGTTCCTGAACACCTTATTCCTGGTTGCTTTGTTGATCCCATCTTCTGTCTGACAAGTCCCGCGCCGTGACATGTTTACTTTTGTATGTCTGTGCCTTCGGGCAATAAAAGGATTATTGAGGCTGATAAGAGTCGCAGTAATAATAATATTTCTAATACCAAACTCAGCAGTACCACATGACAAATGATGTTTATTTCATTACAAGGAAGTTGCAAAGCAAAGTGTTTCTGAGTACGGTTTTACAGTGCTCGGAGAATTAATCTGTCGGGGCAGCAGATAAATTCATTTGTAATCCTCTGAAGTATTTTACCATGTGACTTCCAGAGATAAAAGAACCTCCTTTAAAGTATATTTCCATAACCCACACTGAGTGATGCTAAGTACGGTGGTGTCTCTCCCACTAGATTAACTTTTAATTATTGCAGTTTCTCTCATAAAAGAGACTGTCAGATATCACAGCAGCTCTCTACATGCTCAGTCTATCGGCAGAGGACATTTTATGTTAATTTACTCGTTTGTTTAAGACAGGAATTCCAGGAGCAAGTGACAGTAAGAAGAAAAATAAAGCAAAAAATATATTCTTGCCTGAGAAAATCTGACAGTAACTTCTTTAATACTGCCCTCTTCCCAACATTTTAATTATTCACGGCTTTTCCATAAGAAAATTCTTTCATATTGTTCAGACCATATTTTAGCCTAGTTATTATGGCATTTCTTTGGATATCGGCATTACGCGTTGTTGTTACAGATACTAAAGTGTTTGCTTGAAGCTTCACTAGCACACAATATGAATGTGTGTCTCTGCCAGAAATCTTCCAGTACAAAAATCAAGAGGAAAGAGGAGCAGGAAGCACAAATAAATGAAATAATTTGTATTTGATGGATTTCTACCATCTGTTGCACTGCGCTGTCTTGTTAAACATCCGTGGATGATATTAGGAGAAACCTGTCTAGTTACACAGTGCTAAAATGTTTTTGTCTCTGTGTGATTTATATGTGTCCAAGGCACAGCCAGAGAACATGAATGCAAAACACACCATTAGCAGTGATCATTAGTAGAGCTGCGTATTCAGAGGAACTTCTGAAAACTGTTTTTGTAGATGAGACCTCTCTTGTCTGCCATATACACTTGTAAAACAAAAGGATCTCTTTTCCTCCTATTTCATAATGATGCAACAACATTTGCTAAGGATGTCCATCAGGAAAGATCAGAAAAAGGACAAAAAGTGATAAAATTAAGCTATTCATTGCAAATGTGAAATATTATTTTACACAATTCACAAATTCATCCTTTTTTGGTAACCTTTTAGGAACATAGCATATACAATAGAATTTCTGCAAGCTACCTGCAGTATGTCACCTGTTAAAGATAATTGCATGTGATAGCAAAGGTGTGAATATCTTAACAAAATATTACTTCCTTGTCAAGGCTTGAAGATATCTTCATTTGGATTAATAGTCCATAATAAGACGCCATATAGATTTTAAATGGTCTCCAAGATCTGCAAAATCATTTCTTAAATACAAGATTGAAAAAAATTAGTGGTTCATAGTATAAAGAGCACTGAAATGATAGCAACAGTTTGCAGGTCCTTGCTCATTATTATGAGATTTTAAGAATTTGCTATAAAACTTCATTTGCTGCAGTGGACTCAGTGGACTAATAAATGGTCATGACCACATACATCTTATGGTGGAAACAGTCACAGCAGAGGGGAAGCAATACAAATACAAATCCTTACCTAAATTTTTCTTTCATATTTCCTTCAAAAATATGTATTTATTTCCTCTATTATGTTGTACACATCAGCTGCCTATTAGCCAGTTAATCAATTGGCACCCTTTTTGAATGTGCTTCTTTGCTAAATAATGTATTAAAGCGCTAGGAGATCACTCAGATTGCCCAAGTGGCTCATCATGGTATAGATTTACTCATTCAACAGAAAGAGAGGGTTATGAGAAAATAGAGATGAATTCCAGTTCCTAATAGCAGGTCACAGTCTGCGGGTCTCTCTGTTCTTCAGAGTCTGTTCCTAAGCTCAGTGTTTGATGGAGTAGTTTTTACCATACCATCTTGGAAGAATTCATGAGAATTATTTTTAAGAAATCTTTCTCTTGTATCTCTGGGAACTAATCCAGGCTCGTTCCATGATAACTCCAAGCAGATAATGCTCCAGAAAACCCATGTCCCCTTTCCTGTCAAATTGCCCAAGACTGCCTTGCCCAGCTAATGCCTACTGGCCCGACACAGCATATCTATCCCAACCTTGTTGAAAGCTCATCAGCAATGAGCAGCATGCAGCAATGGGGATTTATTGCTAGGCAAGTTGGAAGAAGTCTGCATGAAAGAGCCCTGCTCTGGAGGGTGATTTGCCATAAGGGAGCAACTCCACCCAACCTCGACTAGTCACTGCTGCTACCTGGGAGGAGGCCAGGAGATCAGCAGTGTCCATGAAACCACTCCCTTCATCTCTCCGTCTGCCAGCTCTATGTCTTCTCCGCAAAGAGGCCATTGGGCATCCTGCTTCCACTGCCACCACAGTCGTGTTGTCTCTGGCCACTGGCATGTGGTGGCCAATAACGAGGCCAAGGAGGAGGACATATCCTGGGCTCCATCAAAAGAAGTGTGGCCAGAAGGTCCCGGGAGGTGATTCTGCCCCTCTACTCTGCTCTTGTGAGACCTTGTGCATCCAGCCCTGAGGTCCCCAACATAAGAAGGGCATGGACCTGTTGGAGCGAGTCCAGAGGAGGGCCACGACGATGATCAGAGGGGTGGAGCACCTCTGCTATGAAGACAGGCTGAGAGAGTTGGGGTTGTTCAGCCTGGAGAAGAGAAGGCTCCGGGAAGACCTTATAGCAACCTTCCAGTACCTAAAGGGGGCCTACAGGAAAGATCGGGAGGGATGCTTTATCAGGGAGTGTAGTGATAGGACAATGGTTTTAAACTGAAAGAAGGTAGATTTATATTAGATATTAGGAAGAAATTCTTTACTGTCAGGTTGGTGAGACACTGGAACAGGTTGCCCAGAGAGGTTGTAGATGCCCCATTCCCAGAAGTGTTCGAGGCCAGGCTGGATGGGGCTTTGAGTCCAATTGAGAACCATTCTATGATTCTCTGATTCTATGATGACGTGGGACCGTTGTGGCCAGTGTCTCTTCATCCTCGGTGCTGTAACACCACTGTGAGACTGCAGTCCAACGGTCAAGGGGCAGAGGAATGGATGCCACAGGCCTCCCTTTGCCCCAGTGCCTCCCTACAGCTCTGCTTAGCTGTGTGCTCACTGCAGCAAAGTCCAGCACATGGCTTCCTTGCCAGCAGCCCTCCAAAGCTCCAGCAGACATTTATTATATAGCAGGACTGTCATGGCCATGTCAACATCACCCAGAAGCAAAGGAGTGTGACTGTCATTAACCAATATTTTCTCAGTCCTTAGGCTTAGCTGACACTTCTGTCAGAGACTGGGGAAAGCATTCACTGCTGTTTTCTTCCTCCCAAGTCCCCTTCTTTATCCTCTGCCCTTAAAGCAGAAGGAAGCTTCTAATGTCTTGAAAAAAGGGATTTTTGCAGAGCTCTGTAGCTAGTCCTTGCTGAACCAAAGAAATTATTGTGATGGCTTTCACAGCCCTTCTGTAATAAATGAGATTTTGGAGCCCACCACCAGTGTGTTGTTAATGTTGTGGATTCAAAGTATCGATACAAAGCTCAACTGAAGAGCTGAATCAAAATGTAAGACTGCCTTAAAATTTACAGTAAAGGTCTCCACTCACTCATGCTAACACAGATACTGGCATCAGCTAGAACAGGTAGTAAGTTCATTAAGTGGGGATGTTGCAGTAGCAGTTACAAGCTACCGCTGTCTCCACCCCCGGCCTTCCTCCCACATTCAGGTGGATCAACGCAATCTATGGGAGCCAGAGAGCTTAAAATGGGAGGACCATTACCTGGGAAAGGATGTGCCCAGCCAAGTCGGAGGTTACAGTAAAGCCACAGAGCAGCCTCTGTTAGCAAGGTCTCTACACCAATCAAGTCTGCTTCTCTTGGGGGGGGGCGGAAATGGAGAAGGAGAGATAAAAACGTCGCCTGTCTTTGGGAAAAATCCAGCAAGGACTTAGGGAGACTTTAGTGACAAAAAGAGGAGTATTTCCTATGGAACTGGTCACAATGGAGCTACATGGCTGGAAACCTGTATTTATTTCTGCCTCTGAACACACAGGAGCTCTAAATCTTGTGTCTTCTGCAAAACAGCTCAGAGCCAGTGGAACAATCTCAGCTGCTCTGATCTGCAGGAAGACCGAAGAGCCGCCAGGAAAACCACCTGATACCCACTGACACACAGAGGTGCTATTATTTACTGCTCAGCAAGACCAGCAAACGATTATACTCAGCAAAGAAAAATGTTTTAGGTCTAAGTAATTATTTTACCAGTGACCTTAAAATATCCCTGTTGTTAGGATTTTTCCTTGCAGAGGGCAGTCACTGTAATAAGATCAGGCAGCATGTTTCTTCATGCCAAGTCACTGAATGCTAAAATGATTTGTCATCTTTCGCCACAGGCCACTGCCTGACACACACATGCCACAGTCTAATGTCTTGCCTGCTTTGACATCAAAGTATCTTCGTTCTGCCATTGCCAATGAGAAGAAAGGCAAACAATGGCAGCAACTTATTTTCTTTCTGAGAGAGTTTTAATTAAATAAGTGGTCTCAAATAGCTTAATGGGACTCAGGCATGGGGAAAAAACCTTTCATCATAAAATGTATTAAATCTATAAATCTTGCTTACTCTCTTCCCTTGCAATTTTTTTTATTTACTTTATGGTTGCATTATTTCATTCTCCGTAGAGATTAATGGCAACATTATGTGACATCTCCTGGGCTTTCACAGTCTATCACCTTTTACAGCTCCCTCTTTATGCCGTGGGTCATAAAAGACAGAGTTCATCTCATTTTACAAAGGGGAAGGGAGGAAGAAGTCCTGTGCAGATCCTCCAGTCGCAGAAAGGCTTTCACATGCTGAAACGTACCATAGTGAATAGGTTCATTGAGTCTTTTGGTAACAGCAACTCTGCCTATTTTGAGGGATGGGTGATTTCTACAGCGTACCCCAAAGTCCTGATTTCCCAATTCGAATCAGCAATGCAGCAATGCAGCAAAGGCGTGCTCCCGGGTGGCACTGAGATGCAGCTGAGGCACATTCCCAAGTTTGGTGGGGTTGTCTCCGGTCTTCCCGTTCAGACGTAGTTAGTGCTATTCACTGATGTGTCGTCGCAGGGCTAGCTCAGAAAGATCACACTTTTCAAGCAAAGTCTCAGAGAAAAAGGCTCACTTCTTGTCCATCCCATTTTGGGGACGGGAAATAAAATGTAGAGACCTGGAGGTGCCAGCCAAACCATCGCAAGATTCTTTATTCAAATGAAAGGGGTCCTTCCGATGGCAAGTGGCGTTATAATTATAGACTAGAAAAGAGCAAGATCAGCAGCTGCTGCTGCTGCTTGCGTTTGTTCCCTCTGTAACTGACAGGACAGAGTACTTGGCAAAAACAGACTTCCAGAAGTGGAAAGACATTTTAACCCCTGTTCTTGTCAGTCCACTCCTCCTGGGGCTCGGCAGCAGCAACCCCTTGCTTCAGGTTAAGGGAAGAGCAAGGTGACAATTGCAGACCTGAAGGGGACTTTGTTTGGGACATCTGAGGAAGAGGAAGGGTCTGGGATTTGCCTTCAGGCTTGGATTGCCGAATCAAAATAGCAGGTCAGTGGATACAGCGTGCACTTAATATGCTTTAATAGTTGGCTTAACTCTAATCTCTCTCGCTCACTTTGTCTGCTATGCCATAAACCAAGAAATAAGGTGATACAATGACAAGGGGTAGGTCTGCACAGAGGTACCATTTATTTATACATTCTGTAATGTGCCTTTCATGGTCAGTTAGGAAACACTGATGGCTGTTATTTTTTACTGTGGTTTCTCTCTGAATCCTAATGCATCCTGAAATTCTCAGCCAGGCAAAAATCCCATTTACAGTTGAGTTCAATATTAGTGGTGGTGGTGGGGAAATTTATTTTTAGGTGTTTATGCCTAAAGGCTTCTGATGATCTTAGCAAAAGTGGAGTAATATATAACTCACATTTCAGCCTGTGCTTGAGAAAATTTCTGAGAGGGAACAAACACTGAGCAAAAGGAAAAGCGGTATCACAGATATGAGCCAAAGTTTCTGCAGGCAGGAAATGGGCATAACTTGTGTTATGTCCTCAAAACTCGCAAATCCACACCAGCAGAAAGCCTAGCCCTGTATCTACTAATGAAGTTAAGGGCAACACGATTAATAGGAAAGTCTTTCATGACACCAGTTCCTGTGGTATCTAATCTAATACTTTCTGTCCTTCTGAGGCCCGGGCCAAAACGGCGCTCAGGCAGGAATGTGCTGGGGGGCATCGTTATGCTTTGCTCTTCCTGTCCGTCTCAGTTTTAGCTTTTTAATTTCCTATGACCGTGAGTAATGTTGGAAGGACTCTCAGTCAACATGCTGCCCATGAACCAAGGGCTTGGGACCACTGCGCAAGAACCAGACCCAGCACAAGGCTTTATGCCAAAACTTCCCACTGGTGGGGGGGCTTTACCCAAGTGGTTGTAGTTGTTCCCACAGTAAAAAACACAAGTGTAGATTTAAATCTGTGTTTGCTATGTTGTGAAATCTAATCAGACAGACACATAGCTGTCTTTCATAGCTTCATATAGTCTAAAGGAATCTTAGGTCACCTAATCTGACTTAATGTATATTTTAGGACATTACATTATATTACCCTGAAGTCCCTATATGAACCCAATGACAAATGTTCGATAAAGCATTTGCTTAGCAGGAAACTAAAATACAGTGCATCACAGACAAGGCAGGGCAAGGAAACCAAGGCACCGAAGCCTGAAATTGCTGTAACAGTCACACTTTTCTTTGCCCCATCTCAGAGGCAGAAAGAAACAGCTGCGGGCGTCCAGTGCCTCCCAAGCTAATGTGAACAGTTTATATTCTGAGCCAAGGGCATCGAGTAAAGTGCTAAGAGAGATGGCTGGAATCTGATTAAGTGAAATATAGTTGCTTGAATCAAGCAGGCAAATCGCACTACACGGAAAAAACTCTCCTCTCCCAGTCTAAGGTGGGGGGGCAGAATTCTTAATCCTGAATTCTATTATCATTACAGCTCTGCAATTGTGGCCAAAACGTGTCGACTAGGCCTTGCAAAATGGGATTTGCTGCAGCTCCATAGAGGAGGTGGACCCATTTTGTCCAGCTCAGCTAGAGGCCAGTTTCTGGCACTGTCTAGTCACTGGTGCCTGGGAAGATGACTCCTTCCTGAACCCCATACGCAGAAACTGAGAGCTGTGGATTTGACACTAATCACTGCCTTCCTGAAGAGCTGCAGATGCTGTGAGGGCGCTGCAGGCAATCTTGTTCCCTCCGTAGCCCAGGACAGAAGGGACTGAACAAAAAGTTTCACAGATGCCCAGATACCAGGGGAGACCAGCAGAACCACTCAGCCCCAACCCTGTATGTCCCAGCTATGTGAATTCCTCCTGAAGGTCATCTTTTGTCAAACTGTATGCTCTCATCTTAAAGATCCTAAACCGCAGGGCATCTATCCAGTCCCCTGTTCCAATATTCAGTCGCCCCCACAGTTAGCAATTTATGTTTTACTTCAGATTGCATTTGTCTAACTTCATCTTCTAATCATTGCAGTGTGTTAGGCTGGGGATCTGGGTTTCCACCAGGCTATAAGCCCTCACGTTATCAGATATCTTTTCTGTATCTAAGTCCTCACACACAGGCAGTCCCACTGGAGGTTTCCATTGCAAATTGGCTATTAGCGGGGAGATAGAAAGACACTTCTTGATGATATGGCTTGAACACACATACTCCCAAGCATTAATGGGCAAGGACTAAAGCCTATTACAGAGATCCCAGGAAGAAACTCGGTGTATCATTAAGAGTATTTTTTTACCCCATTCCTCCCCTCCCACAGGCTTCTCCCATTGTTTATAAAGCCCCATATCTGCTGGAGAATGGAAATCTTCTTCCATTTTCTTAAGCGTTGCATCCTGGCCACAGGCTTTTTAGCAGACAGGACTGCATTTCTGCATGCCAGTCAGCCAATTTGGCTCCTGAATTGAACTTTTTGGAGTTCAACAATGACAACAAAAAATTCAAAGGCCTGTGCCAAGGCTCAGAAACAGGAAAACTATCATTTGGATGCTAAAGACTAAAACCCATGCATCTTAAAAAAAACAATAACAGCAAAAAAAATCTCTGAGCCCACGCTGGCAAACCTTGAGCAGCCGTTCTGCAGACAAGAAGAGACAGTCTGTCAGCAATAGAAGGCTTATGGTGTCTTTTCCCTGCTGATTCCCTTGGTGACTAAAAGAAAAAGTGGCACGTTTACAGCTGAATTTTAATGGCTTACTTTATGCTCTGCATCAAAGACACGGCCAAGTTGCATAAAATACTATCAAGCCATCTATTAACTATGGGTTCAGATTTTTTTTTCTGAGGGTAAATGACCTACAGTGGCATCAAGAAAATATAGGCAAGAATGATATTTATGGTACACAATAACTACCTTGAGGCTTTGTGCTTGGCTTAGTTACTCCCTTTCATGCATGCTGTACAAAACTGCTTTCACATTTGGAGTTGGGGTTTTTTTGTTAGTACATGAAAGTTGCTGTAGCATCTCCCTACACTGGGTAAGCAAGTAACAAAACCCAGCATAAAATATTTACCTGTATACTTTTAGTATTGCTTTAATTACACTGTGTTGCAAGCTGCCTACCTGAGCAACCCTATGGCTCTTTTTGCATGGCCATGCAATGCTGAAGTATTGATGAGTATGTCTAGCTGCCAAGCGGAGAAATAACAGGGTTCCCCAGCTGATCTCAGCTGCTGTCGTAACCGCTAATGAAAGAGGCAGTCTCCAAATCTCATTTGGTTTTAGATGAGTATAATTACCAAAGCCAGCTAAAAATACTGGCTGGGGAGGAAGGTGCATTTGTGAAATTTAGCTTTACTTCTGTTGCTGGAGTGCTGACAAAGTTTTGAAAAAAATTTCAAGCAAATTTACTTGCTTTTCTTTGCTCGCATTGGAGTGGAGCAAACTGGGAGTAAGCAGAGGCTTCGGAGGTGTAACATGTCCCTGCCACTGCTACCCAGGCAGGCAGCTACATTCGCTCCTAGCTGTTGCTTTTGGGTGGCCTTTGAGGTAGAGCCCAAATACGGCCTTGCGTCAGTCAATCTGCAGGTCTCAACGGGGCTTGTGACTGCAAGATTTTTTGATTTCTCTTCCTATATATATAGAAATATAGACGGCATGTATTTATATATACATATACTATTTTATGTTTATATGTGCTTGTATATATTTATACAAGGGGGCATTCAGATTAGGATAGGCTGTCTAAAACATTGTTGGTTTCCTGCTTCTCTTCTACTGTTTCTAGGCACAGCCTGCCAAGACGATGACAGTCACTTATTCCAGCAAAGTAGCAAATGCCACTTTCTTTGGATTTCACAGATTACTCCTAAAGTGGAAAGGCAGCATCTACAAATTGCTGTACAGAGAATTTATTGTTTTTGCTACTCTTTACACAGCGATAAGTGTATTATACAGGTACACTCTTTCCAATTCACATCTCATTAAATGTTTTACTGAAGTTTCACACCTCATAGTGTTAGGCTGATGAATGATGGTTGGGGGAGGTTACTACATAATTATTGTCTTTTACTTGGACCTTTTCTAGTGTCCTTTCCTTTCCACGTTTACTTTAATGTTCCAGAGAAAACATGTAGGGTATAAATAAAATACTGCCTATTGTATTCAGCTGAGTCTACTTTCAGCCCAGCATTGAGCAACCAGCCTACTGAAGTTACGCGAAATAAACACCTATAGCTAGCCTATATTGCATAGCTTTTATTGTTCTGATGTCGAGCTGGCGGTGGCAAGCGTGCCTCTCTGCCTTAAATGATAAGTATAGACCTTTCGTTCTACTTGCAAAACTGTGTCTTCAGTTGCTCAGTGGTAATTTCCTTAACAACCCTGAAAGGTAATAATTTGTGAGCCAGGTTATATAGTTAGGAAAAGTGAAGTTTTGCTTAAGGCTAGGATGGCATGGTAAACTTTATTTTTAAGCTTGCAGAGGGCCAAGCAAAACTGCGTGGAAACCAGATGGGTTGTTACCTGTGTGTCACCCAGCAGCTGGGGGGGGTCACGCGTTAGGAGAGTTGCTTCTTCCACCAAGGTGTGAATTAAACACTGGTGTGACAGGTGCAATGCATCAATTAGTACAGTGAAACTTTTAATTGATGAAGTATACTACACAGAAGTATCAAAATGGTGATTCAGCTCTTACTTTGATCCGTAATTAGACCCCAGTGTTTGCTTTTTATGTGAAGCAAGGAGAAAATGAGCTTCAGTTTGTCTGTGATTAATCACTAACTTTCCAAAATGGTCAGTAGTCAATACCTGTGAACTTGGAAAGAAAATTACAGCATTAATATGTAAAGAAACACCAGACTCATACATTTATTTAAATTAATCTAGTTTTACTGAAATGCTAGGTAATTAAAGACCATGGTAAATACACCATGGAAAGCTTTCCATATGTGCTCCAGGTTTTATTGCACAATTGTAAGCAAAACCTGCCAAATATTTGTCATGTGTTCCTTTTATATGAAATCAAAGAATAACTGTAATACTCATCTATACAAATAAAAAAGTTTTTTGTATTTAAGCTTGTTGTATTTCATTAGATATCTTTTTCCATAGGCAGATGCTGCCATTCTCCACTCATTTTCTATAATCTGGTGAATATTTTCCTCAGTGCAAAATAAATACGGTTATTGTGGTTTTAATCTTGTGGAGAAGAAAAATTTCGTAGAAGGAGTAAAAAAACTGCTGCAACAACATAGCATTTTCAAATAAGAACAATTAGAGACTCCTAACCTTTTGCAATTCAAGCAGACCTGAGCATTTTTATGAAGTAGCCCTCTGAAAAAGGAGAGCAAGCTCCACTTGCAGACTTATGGCTTCCTATCATCATCGGTCTGTGTGAGATAGCAAGCTAATTCTCCAGGTGTGTTGATCCTAATTAGTAATGCCAGTCAAATTAGTCATGAGAAAACTGCAAAGACCAGGGAATAATACTGTCTTCTCCTCCAGCTTCTTTATTACATGCCAAAAGCGTTCAGCGTTTTACCTTTAAGAATTTGCTTGAAGACATTAGGCAGGGTTGCTCCCGATTGCACATACCTGATTATTTATACATATTTGCACTTTGTAGCTAGTGCCAGAGTATTATGAAAGGAGAGATACATTTTATTTTTGCTGCAGATTTTTTCTTACAGGTAGCCAAAAACGGTTCTTTGAAAAATTATCAATTTACTGTGACAAATATGCTGAACAAATCCCAGTAACTTTTGTGCTTGGTAAGTACCAGTTACATGTGAAATTATTCTCCAGTGCTGTCTCTGTTCAGGCATTTTGTGAATGTCCATGCATGGAAGCATTTCAGAGCTGAGGGGCATATGGGAGGATAGAGACTCACGATAAAATAATCAGCTTCCAACAGGTCTCCTTAAATTCAAGTTGTTTTTGTCACATCAACATTTATGCTCATGTTCTCAATATACCAACAAAACAGTAAAGTTTCCACACACACATATATATAATAGATAGATAGATAGATAGATAGATAGATAGATAGATAGATAGATAGATAGATAGATATAGTGCCCACTAACACTGATACATCGTGCCTGATCCTTCAAAGCCCTAAATCCACTCAAGTTTTACTACAGAAGAGAAAATTTGGAAGTTTGTGAGTATGAGATACTCAGCTGGAATGGGCCATTAAGTTGCAGTGTCTATTAAATAATTAGCATTGATTGCATCCTGGGTTTTGACGTGACTTAACTGCATTTATTCTGGGAAATGTAGCAGCTTAGTGATATGAATAACACTCTGCAAGCTAAATCAAAATAACCTAAAAGGAAATCATGGTAGGCACTAGACATTTTTTTTCCTTCCAATCCTCAGGTTTCTATGTTACTTTGGTGGTGAATCGCTGGTGGAACCAGTTTGTGAACTTACCATGGCCAGATCGACTGATGTTCCTCATCTCTAGCTGTGTCCAGGGCAGAGATGAATATGGGCGCTTGTTGAGGAGGACTCTCATGCGTTACGTGAATTTAACGTCTCTGCTGATCTTTCGTTCCGTGAGCACAGCCGTGTACAAAAGGTTCCCCACCATGGACCACGTGGTAGGAGCAGGTACTTCTGAGTCCTTCTCCCCGAAATGTCTTTCCTGTCCCTCAGAGGTGGGGGCACAGGGAGGGAAGGAGCCAGACTCATTTTTTCCTTCCTCTTTGGCCCCATGTGTGCCTCATACTCACCCATGTCAACGCTGCCACGTTTTTGTCAGTGGCTTAAATGATGTGCCCTTAAAGTCTTCATCTGGCATCACTATAGAAATCAACTGAGTTTGAGGCTTTTATGTGGATCTGCTTTCAGACATCATGGAGGAAATAGGCCTGCCCGGAACACACAGGCATATGGAGCAGGTACAACATTCTCCAAAGCGTGAAAAATAACGTAGTTGCAATGTCGTATGACGCAGTAGGAATGGTAACTTGTTATATCGCATTGCCTCAATGTCTAGGATATAACTTTGTCTTGTGTATCAAAGGCTGATCTCCGCAGGCACTTTGCAAATACAGCTTTATCTCAATTTATTTTAAGTAGAAAGCATTTTAAGTAGATTGCACATAAGTGTTGTGACATACTTAAAACCCCCAATCCCAAGGATTTTTTCTTTAAATTTACAACCTCACCTTAAGCTTAGTTTTTCAGGGATAAATATACTACATATTAAGTGTGTCTTTATTTTCTGTTTGTTTTGATAATACAGAGAGTGTGATGATGGGGAAGAGAGTTCAATCATGTAAGACTTGTCTATGTAAGACTTGCTTGTCTGTGAAGGACTGACCGCTGAGTATTTAAAGGCAAGGTGTGATGCCATGCCTTCTGACTGGCATGGTCAGCGTCAGGGGTAGGACATCAGTGCAGAGATGTAGGGATCTGTTCCAAACAGGAGAAGTCATACATTTTTCATTGAATGTCTTGCATTTCTTAAAATTATTCCTTTGGCAGAGATTAGTAAGCAAAGTTGTAGCAAGTTAAAATATGCAGTGTGTATATACATATACACATTTCAAATATGTGTGAGAAGCTTTGAATATTAAAAAAAAATCCAGGCAGAATGCACTGATCTTACTGAAAAAAATCATTTGTGTTGGATTCAGTTGGATTTTGAAGTTCTTTTCCTTGTGCTGTTCAACAAAACTGTTTACCTGAGCCTGTGAGAGGTCAAGGGAGCTTCTGTCACTCTCCCCAGCAATCTGCTTCTAGTACACACTGGAAAATTACAACATTTCCAGCAGGCTAATCCAGCTCTGCCTCCCTATTGCTAAAGACAATCTGTTCCAAAAGAGACAAAATGTCGCAGCGTTGTACAAAAATTGTAGACTGGAAAACAAGTTTTTGTTGTTTGGGGGTTTTTTAACAGTGGAAAATATTCTACTACAAACTGTATAACTAAATATTGAGTGTAGTCAGCTCTGTGGATTTCAGTATTTATTCTGTAGGTTTTAATGCATATTGTGCCACAGAATTTTTGTTGATACAGTACTGAGCACTGGAGGGTATATTTTGTTCCTATTAACATCCAGTGATTAAGACAGTACTCTGCAATTATCCCCTCCCTAGCTCCCTATAGCATTACATATCAGACTGCATGGGAGTGCAGCATTTAATATGAACCTGAGTGGCAGAATCTGATACTTACAGCACAGTCATCATTGAAACCACTTGTGCCGATTTTGCATTTTGCTATCAAACTGAGAACTGCCACAGTGTAACTATTGCTACACATTTCTCTTTTCAGCAAATGAACTGGATTTTAAATCTCAGAACAGGATCATGATAATCTGGTCTGACTCATCCATAACACAAGGCAAAAAGCTTCCTCACAACGTCCTTTATCATGTTGCAATTTCTGACTGAGCTATAATACCTTCTAGGAATATAACCAGCCCTGATTTAAAATTCAACTCAGTATACTGGAGACTACACTGCATCCTAGATGAACTGACATTCACAACAGTGAACTCACTGTTGAAAAGTGAAATTTTATTCTCAGTCTGAACTTGCACAGAGTCATCATCTAGTCACTGGATATTGTAATGGGTTTGGGTTGTTCTTTTTCCAGTTAGATGAAAACACCATTTTTCTCTCAATAGCTAACTGTTAGCCATAAAGGCTTTAATAAACTTAGGAGCTTCACCTTCTGTAGTCTGTCCCTACAAGGTATGGTCTTCAGTGCTGGATCTTCCTCCTAAGTCTTTTCTAAACTCTTTCATTTTTTAGCATTCCTTATGGAACTGTAGGCAGTAGATGCATGTAGATTCATGACATTATGATGCTGAGTACTGTGGCACATATGCTGTAAGTGTCAGATGCCTGGCAGCAGCCCTGAGCGTACCAATCCTGTTGGCTGCAAGGTGCAAGAGGTATGTTGGATGCTCAAGAACACGAGTCTTAAAAAACATGAGTAATGAGTCAGCAGCTGGGCAGAGAGCAGCCCAAAACAGCTGGTAGGAAATGCTGAAGAGAAACATGAGATCTGAGCCCAGGTACATGAATACCTACGGAGAGCTGAAGTTTGCAGTCCCAAACCCTCTGTTGGAGTTAGGTACCTAAATTAATTCTTTCCCACATAACACAGAAGCAGAAAGTGAAACTTTTATCTACTTGACCATTGTTAGTGCACTCTGGAGATGTGGGAGATGACCTCTTTTCAGTTCCGTCTTCTCTAACTACTAGCCTTCGGACTATTGGACATGGGTGCCCTGAACCAGTCTTGTCTCAAACCAGTCCATTTTGATGGGAGAACTGAATACTTTGAATTGTTTGAGGCAGAGCATGAGTGACTTTTTCCAGCCAGGCTTATGTTCTCATCAGTATTTTTCCCATAAGACCACTTTGGCTGACACTGTTCACATTAGTGTCCTTTGATTCTTTATTGATTGCATCTGTGTCAAGCTTTTCATGCTTTCACAAGGATTCAGTGTCATTCCTTAGATTATCCTTTTCAAGATCTTGGCACAGTATTTGCCAAGTATTTCCAGTTTTCTGGAGCTATCCCAGTCTTCCAGGGCTTGTCAAAACCAGCGTTCTTGTTCCTCAGTTAATTCTTTGAATACTCTTGAATAAAAATAGTATAAACATATTTAGAAACCATTTAATTTTAATAACTGAGGTTTGATATCCTCCCCTGTATTTGATGGAATATGAAGTGTTTCTGTACTGCTGCAATAACAGCAAGCAGTTTGGAACTGTATGTTTTTTGTATTGCTATAACCTTCACCAGTAGTAAGAGCAATCCAGAATTGTTTCATATTTTCATATTTGATAAGAATACTAGGCATTATTAATATCCATTAAAGAGAATATTTAATTAATATAAACACAAATGCCTTACCTTTAAAAATAATGACAATTTGAATGTTATTGTTAAAAGAACCAAGGCTTTGTTGAGCTTTTCTGTACAAAAAGGTACCCCGTTTCAGTGGAGAGCTGAACCGATCCTTGGAGCTTTGCTGTTCTTCGTGACCCCCTCAGGCTGTGTCCTTCCAGATAATGACTTCCCAGGGCCTCTCGGGTGACTTGCATCCAGTGTTTACTACAGACTGTCAATTTTCTGGTATTCTGTCTGTCTGTTTCAGCCTGATAGAAACATCTTTTCCTGTCCAGTAATGAGGAGGCTGGACAGCCAAAAATCAAAGGCAGCCTGAAAGACTGACTTTCAGGAGTCGGGGGTCATGACAAGCAGGTCAATTTGTCTTGTTGCCTGATTATTTCTGTGCAGTTAGTTATGAAAGCTGGCTGCAAACTGCCCAGGGATCTTTTAAAAGCTGTATTGTATTCTGTTCTCAAATTCCAGGGTACTGCAGGAGTACTGTGTCTTGCTGCTGAACTTTCCCTCTTCCACAGAATTTTCTGTCCTGTCCTTGCGTTCATTCTCTGTAGTTGCAGTATTTCATACCTCCTTTGTTGACTTATTGTAACTGTACAACAGTAGCATTTCCCTCAACAACAGAATATTTAAGGTCGCCTCTTATTCACATTTTTATACGAAACACAACTGAATGTGTGTATATTTATATTTTTGCTGCTTTGTGTATCATTAGTGATGCTAGTAACAACGGGCCGATTCTTAGTTACTCGTTGGAGACTAGAAAAAAATTTCTGTCTATTCTCAATTCCCTTGTTCAATTTTCAGCACTCAAACTTGTAATTAATTGGCTGAGCCACTTATTTTGGAGCTGCTATGCTGCTAACTTTGTCCTGTTTCAGAGCTAATGTCAACACAACAAAAGAAGCCTTATACCCACCCTGGTAGGTGACACACACACCCTCCCTGAGCAAAAACTAAGATCCCCCAATCCTGAAGATTGCTCCAAACTCAGGATTTGGACAAAGGAAAATGTGAAGTTCCCTTTCGTGAATTTTCTGAGGTTGTTTTTCTCAAAGGCTGGGTGGAAGGAGGACAGCAGAGCAGAGCTTTCTTACCCAAGGGGATAGAGGTGTCACTCCAAAAACCAGCTGCTCCCATGCCAGTCCCAGGCAGCGAGCTGCTGTGGTGCAGGTTGTGTCCCACACAGCCCTGGCTCCCCTGCTATCTGACCTTGGACTTGCTAGCGGCAGGTGAAGCAGGGCTTCACAAGGCCAGGGGAACTCTGCAGGAAACGTAATACCTTCCCAGCATCCCGGCAAGGCAAATTGCCAGGCAGAGAGCGGCTTCAACCTGCAGCCCCACAGCACGTTGTCTGGCCCGGTGTCCCACTAGCAGCGGGATTTCTGTGCATGATTCCTTTTCCATCTCTGCACGCCTTCGTAACCCCAAAGAAAACATGAAACACAATCTGGCAGGGAAGTATTTTGCTGGCAGAAGGCACGCTCTCTGTTGAGCTCTGTTTCATGCATGCACTTGTATCCTCTTGTTGCTTGCTCACTGCTTTGCAGATTTACCAAAAAATTATCAGAATCAGAAGGTCACGTAACTGCCCTTATAACATATGTTGAGATGCTGCTAAAAGCTATCATTGCTGAAAAGTGATACTTTCTTGACTGATGTATCCCGTTCCTTATTTTTCTGAAAGTAGAGTATGAAACTAGAGAGTAATCTGCACAATTCTTGGTATTATATATATCTACAATATGTCAGCAGTCAGATATGAGAACATAGTAATAGCAAATTTTTGCATATATTGATCAAGAGGGATTTTGCGTAGGTAGTTATTGCAAAAAGAAGTTGTTCCAAGCAAGATCTATCCTGGCAAAAAAGCTCGAAAAAAAAAAAAGAGGAGGAGGCTACTAGTTAGAATTATAGTGTTTTGCATAGTTCCATGCAAATAGCACATAAACAGATTCAAACATATTCAAAATTTATAACATCAGTTGCACTGACTGCACAGAATAAATTACATCTTTTTTTTTAATGTAAATAGGTTTTATGACAAGATATGAAAGAAAAATTTTTGATGACCTGAAGTCTCCCCACCTTAAATACTGGGTTCCATTTGTCTGGTTTGGAAATTTGGCATCAAGGGCACGAAAAGAGGGAAGAATTCGAGACAGTGTAGATCTGCAGACACTGATGAATGTAAGTAGGAAAAGTAAATCTACAGAAAACTAATCTGAAATTGCTATGCAGCAGCTTTTCATTTATATAATTTGATTTAGCGCACACAACTCTTCAGTGTCATCTCAATGATCTTACTCAAGATTTGTACCTCTTTTCTCTGTCTGCCAATGTACACTCAAGCACACACAGCAGCAGGTCACTGGGATTGTATTTACATGACTAAGAAGGTATTAACTGAAGCAACAAATTGATGAGTAAAAAATTAATGTAACGTCACTATAAATTCATGCTTGTTCCATTGCTGCAGGAAAAAAAAAATGAGAATAATTGACATTTTGAAGATTTTAATATCAGTTTCAGGGAAGATAATGTCCCTGAATATTTCATTATGTGGTCAAACATCTTTTTATTATACAATATATTATCTTTCATGTATCACTAGACAGTAGATAAGATAATTTATGAAGAAATACATACTATACTAAGCATTCCAACTCCATAAACTAGGTGAATATTCAAACGTGACAATACGATGCTGGATATAATTATGACATCAATTTATATATACTACACTTTCTTATCTCCCTGTCTTTTTACATGAGCAAAAATTAATTGTAACAAAATGTTTATCATTTAGAACTGAACCTCATGCAATTTTAGTTTACTGGGGGTTGTTTTTTTCTTTTTTTTTCCTGTAGGAGATGAATAAGTACCGGTCTTGGTGTAGTCTTTTGTTTGGTTATGACTGGGTTGGAATTCCATTGGTTTATACCCAGGTACTGAGACATTATCCTTTACAAAATTTGAAATGCTATTTCCAGAAAAGGGGAGTTTGATGCAAAACATCCATAGGCTCGACCAGAGTCTCTGAGCTGTTGAGCACTTGTTAACTCCCACGGGACTATGGACACCTGGCTAATTATTTAAGTCATATTTAATGCAGAGATGTTTTCAAGGCCTTGCATAATTTGGGAGAGGGGAGGGAAGCACTGAAATGTTTTTATGTTTCCTGGGTCTTCTTCCTGGTTATAATTATTCCTCTGGCCTCTCTATTTGTAATACCTCCCTGCAGATTTGTAAATTATATACGGAAAGGCAGTCAGAGGCCTTTGGGTGTTTGTTGCCTTATGCATAAAATTATATGATT
The DNA here is from genome assembly GCA_008921705.1 of Burhinus oedicnemus. Lineage (NCBI taxonomy): Eukaryota > Metazoa > Chordata > Aves > Charadriiformes > Burhinidae > Burhinus > Burhinus oedicnemus. The sequence goes on along the minus strand of VFFE01007795.1, from coordinate 1,549,552 downwards.
GCATGATTTCAATTTAGTTTTGTTCTTTGCAGGTTGTTACTCTCGCAGTCTATACTTTTTTCTTTGCCTGCCTGATAGGGCGCCAATTTTTGGATACTGACCAAGGGTATCAGGGACATGACTTAGATCTTTACATTCCAATCTTCACGCTGTTACAGTTCTTCTTCTACGCAGGATGGCTCAAGGTAAATAGCTTTCTGGAAAGGTCATTGGTGAAGCCTCCCTAGGGAAGCTGGTAAGGGTGTCAGAACTGAAGTCAAGGTGTCAGATTTGTGGCACGCTGTAAAATCACCAAAGATTAATGGAGTTACAGCAAAGCTGAATTGAGCCAAAAGTGTCCTGTGGTCGTAAAGAAACATCATTCAATACGTTTTTAATTCTACCTGCCTGATCTTACAGTAAGAAACAGTCGGGAACCTGAAAGAGCCCATTTTAGTAGGACCAGTGCAGCCAGAACTCCCCAAGAAAGTATTAGTCCAGCAAAATCAGGTCCCAGGACTTGGACTATAAAATGACAGATGAAAGATTAAAAAAACCCAACTTTCTCCCACTCTGCTGTGCAATGGGGAACTATTGCTGCAGACCTGGCATGGGCTGAAAAGGACTGAATCATACTTTCTTCTTATGATCAAAGCCAGCCTTTAGTATCTGCTGTTGACTTAATCAGATGCAGGCAATTAAAGGTCTCCAGTTCCAGAGGGCTGTCAGTGACAGCCAATATTGGCTACAACCCCATCGCATAAAAACGTTCATTAAAAAGAAGAGTTATAGAAGGAATTGGATGCCACCCATCAGCCCACTGATGCCTGGTCAGTTAACATATCGCCATTGATCTGATAGTTGAGTAATTAAGTCTCATACCTCATGGTGGTTCTCTCCTGTGCAGTGAGTATCAAGGTAGACTAACTGGAAAAAGGTTTCAAATAAAAAAGCAAATCAGTACATTAGAGTGTATGTGCATTAAGATCTCCTTTTGGGATTATTAATCATGGCTGGAAACTCAGAGCTAACTTTTCTGTTAGGATGTAAATTGCACAAAATTGGCCAGTTTTAGAGCCCCCTTCCCACAACCAGCTCTGAACGGTGGAGTAGAGAAGGCAACACACCGAGCTGGCAGATCGCAGGGGATAGTAAAGTCCCTGCAGGGCAAGCTCCTCTAGTCCTGTGTCCTAGGAAATTGGAAGGGAAAAAGGGTTTGCTGCATAGGGACCAGCCTGGAGGGGAAGCAGGAGAGGGAGTAGGGGAGGCTGACAGTGCTGCTCCTGCAGAAATGGGAGGCTTTATCTCTAGGCAATGTCTTCCAGGGTTTTACCAGCAGGTTACAAAACTGTAAGGTGTTCCTCTTGACCACCCTGCTGGTGCTCGTGACGGGGGAATGGTTTCCCCTTCATCAGCACCCAAGGCTGCTGTAGCATCTCTTCCAGTTAGGCTCAGGGCTTCTAGCCAACTCCTGGCTATGGCAGGTAGGAGATGCCATTGTAACTGAAAATCTTCTGCATAAGAAAATGAAAGGGAGGAGAAGCAGTTTTAAAAAGAGAGTTTAATATTGACGGTGCTCCCTCAGACCGGAGGTTTGTCCAAACCTGCAGTGCCCCCAAGTCAGGATATTTCTGTCTTGAAGGTTACAGCCAGTTTCCTGCTGAGTGCTTTGGGCTTTGGCTGCCAGGCTGCAGAAAGGCCCCCGAGCTATTGACTTCCAGTAACTTGGCAATTCCTCAGAAATGATGGCTAAACTGAGCTCATTCCTTGGCCTCAGGCCTGATTTGTTATACCTACAATACAGGGGAAAAGTTTCCCATCACGTGAAAAACTTCTAAATCCCCATTTTCATTATAGGGATAGACGAACCATCCAAATACAGGGCTTAGTTGTCCAGCACTACATTCCTTTCCAGAGAATAAGGTCATGTCTCACATGCCAGGACCAGGTCAGCCAAGCAAAAGGCCACTGCTGCTGTTCCCTCTGTCCCAGCCCTGCTCACTTTTTTTCAGCACACGTGACAGGACGTGTGATCCCCCAGTTTACAGCGAGCTGATCCAGTGTCTTCCCTGACGAGCCGCAACACAGTCTGTGTTCTGGCTCATTCCTGTTGCAGCACTTCCATAGCTATACCCAAAATTTAATGCCATGGGGCAGGCCAACGAGTGTGAGAAGAGATGTCCCCTGTTTTCTTCTCGTTTGTCCTGCCTTATGGGTGTTTTTGCCATGTTAGTCTGCTCAGCAGTTCATTTGTTGTCTTCCACCGCTGGACTGGGAAGTGCTGGCCTAGGAGAGTCAGCAAGTGCTTACCCCCAGGTACAACCTAGAGGCACATGGGAATAAATAGTCAGGGAGTGACTGCCTTACTATTTTAAGTTATTTAGATCATAGCCATCCATAGCAAGGCTCATGAGCAGGGCTGTTTAGTCAGTTTCTTCACCTATATCCACGTTAAACCGAGGACCTGGTCACTGCTCCTGTGCGTGGCCCTGGTGACCACCAGGAAGGCTTGGAAGGGTCAGCAAGAACATGATTGTCTTGAAAACTGAGGCTTAAAACGATAAACAGAAGGAGAAAAGCATGAAGGGAAGAAGATATTTAACCCCAGTGTACCAAGGAACTGAGAAATAGAAAAGCAGTTTGAATTTCCTAAAACTTTTTCTTTTTTTAAAAATTTTCATATTTCATCTTTTTTTTCTCCCTCAGCAGCTGTGAGTTTTCTCCCCATAATGTCCTTTGGTGATCATGGGGATGTGGGGGTGGGGGGGTGGGGGCAGTCTCTGGTTGGTTTTCCATTTATTTAGTCCTTGGGAGGGGCAGGACTGAAAAAGGATTTGGGCAGCCAGAGAGGTTTCCTTTCCCAGCCTAGTTCCCGGACTAAGGCACCTCACCGTAAAGGTGCCTGAGCTCACTGTTTGGTTGTTTCCTCCACAGGATGGGCTTCTCCCCTGCAGTTTTAATCACTTCATGTACAGAAACCCAAAACAGCAGGCTGAATTAACGAACAAACTCAGATCCTGTTTCTTGGCTTTGGCTAGCGTGATGCACGGCATCCACTTGAGTCATGTCTTTTGGTGGCTGCTTTTCCTGAAAAGCTTCAGAGGGATGCCATCAGCATCACCCCCAATAAAGAAGCAGGGGCTGAGGGCTGAGCTGGAGAGATGAGCTGTAATCCCTCCAGCAGACTCCAGCTGCAGGTCTGGGCAATACTGACCCAATGGGCTGGTGGAGTATCGTAGACCATAATGCAATAACAGAGCCTCTAGCTGCTAAAATATTCATTTAAATCAGCCCAAGACAACAGTAAGGAAAGGTAATGACTATCTTATGTGACAATTACCGTGGCCCAGACATGTCTCAATTCCCAGTAGGCCAGCGCTGACAATCATGATTGACGGCACCAACGAGGCACCGAGGTATGAATCTATAGGGAAAGCAAGCTGTTCCTTCGCTAGGCTGGCAAAACCATCATACTGCAGCTTATGCTATGATTGCAAGTGACAGGCAGGGAGAGAGAGAAAAATCAGATCCTATTTTCTCTGCAGTAGCGGTCCTGACATGGCATGCCAACTTCTATTCACTGTCTCATTTTCCTTTCAGGTCGCTGAACAACTTATTAATCCATTTGGAGAAGATGATGATGATTTTGAAACTAACTGGTGCATCGATAGAAATTTACAGGTTGCTGCTGTTATTTCTTCTTGCAGCTTTACTGTACCATAGATTATCATTACATTTAACCCTATTTCTTACATTGCAGTACAAATTAAGGGCAACAAGTGTTATCAAAACAAATTTTTTCCCTGAAGGAGTATCTACGGCTGTGATCCCCAGATTTTATTTTTACAAGCTAATGCATCCTGATTTAGGTATTTGGCATTTCTTGATGCCTGACTAAACATGCAAACAGCTAACCTCAAACTTTAAGCTCGCTTTATGCCTCGAAAAACACATAATATAGGTCAATCCTGCAAAATCCAAAAGCCATCTATTCCCACAGAGATGAGAACATGTTTTGCTAATCTGAATGTCTAGAGATTAGAATATTGTATATGAATCTTCCTTTTTTTAAAAAATATGCAGTAAAGATATCAAAAATACCGAGCAGAGCCCTGAATTAATAAGCAGGGCCCATACCATGATTCAGGTGGTGATGCTGCCACCCACAGCAGCATCTGTGGTCAGCACAGGAGCCAGTGTCCTCAGTGGCAGGAGCTATGAGATGGCCAGTGTACAGATTTATTGCAGTTACCCCCGATTCCCAAACAGCCCCTGTCTGTCATGCCATGAAGGAGCCCGAAGACATGAAGAGGTCCCATGGCACCCACTGCTCCCTTTGCAGGTAGAACCAAGCATAGGGTTGAGCTGCTGTCGGAACCCATGTCTGCTGGGGACCACTGAGACTGCAAAGCAGAGCCCAGGTGTTAGAGGCAGCATGGGCAGGGCAAGCAAACCAGCATATTCAGCAAAGCAAGCAACACGGGTACACGCAGGAGTGGGAAAGGCCTTCACGCTGCCAAAGATGCTCTCTGGCTTAACACCACTCCAGCCTACTCATGCTATTGTGCCTCAGAGCCCTTTGTATAAAATATATTGGAAGGCCCAAGAACAGGATGGTCACATACTTGGTTCTGAATGTCTTAAAATGTAGATGAAGCCTATTGGAAAGCTTCTCAACCTCTGGACATTTTAAGGAGCACAACTAATACTCTACACAGAATTCCCGTAGCACATGGAGGACCACATGTCCACTTAACTACATCACATGTGAGGAAAGGGCTTCAATCTGGCGCAAATAGCTTTGCAGCATAGACGACTCAAGTTAAAATAAATTTTATGCTTTCATGAGTATAGGAGGGTATAAGGGGTATATTTTATAATACGGAGTCTCTACCTAATGCCCAGGCCAGCACATGCAGCTTATTTTAAAGGGTTTCTGAAAGAAATGTTGACCCAGGGAATACAGAGCAGATTATTTCGTATACTGTACTATGTTGAAAGTGACATGATTTATACCAAAAAAAATTTAAGGTCTCACTTCTCGCGGTGGATGAGATGCACATGAACTTACCGAGGATAGAGAAAGATATTTACTGGAACGATTCCTCTGCCCGGCCACCCTACACAAAAGCAGCTGCTGATTACTGTATTCCTTCATTCCTTGGATCAACTATTGAAATGGGGTGAGTGGCACTAATGCCATCAGAAAGATCACCACCCCTACAGCCCATGTTGACTGACGGACAGTCAGCGCAGGGCTGCAGGCTGTGATGATACTGTGAGTGGGGAAGATGGAGATGGGAAATGATGCTACTGGGAGGGAGTGGACAGCTGGTGTTGGTGGGATGATGTCTCTAATTGTCCACGTGCTCATACGAATTGTGCACCCATTGCTTAAATTGCGTAATTAATAAATAGAGTATGTTTTCGGGGAGGGTTTGTTGATAATCTCTGAGCACAGGATGGCACTGGAAGGCAGTGACTGAATTTTCTTAATAATTTTTTATTTACTACAGCTTCTTCATACTCCCCCCAGTTAGCAAAATAGATATTCCTTTGCTTGTTTTGTTAGCAGATGAAGGCTAAAATCAGTCCAGATTTTTGTGAAGATAAACAAGAAATTATCTTAAACACTGTATGACTTTTCATTGGCTAATAACATGGGCATGGAAGTTCGAGTGGTCAGATTTTGTGAAGGGATAAAGAAGAGGAGTTATTTGCAGAGATCAACACAAGAACCAACTTTATAGAAAAACATTTAGAGGATATAGGATTGCCCTGTGCTGTCAGGATCTATATGAGAAATCAGTGATAGGCCAGTTAGCTTAGAAGCTGTTGAGTTTAAACACTTCTGAACAAATACCAGGGCAAGTAGACATTTTAATCTGAAAACCTTTTTTAGAACTTTATAGTAGCCATTTTTTTTTACTTTAAATCTTATCTCAATAAGTTTTTAATTTTTCCAAAATTTTCCAGCCTTTATTAAAATAAAATATGCTTAATTTTTTCTTCATTTGGCCTGGAAATTGTTGTTTTCTCATTTTTATTCCTCTTATTTTTCCATTTTTGTGTGCATTCTACTACAAAGAGCAATGGTCTGTTTTGGTTCCTTTTATCACACACAGTCTTTTCAGAATTTATTTCCTTCTGGAAAAACTGTAAAATGGCGAAAATAAAAGTAAAGAAGAAAGTATAAAAGTAAATGAGAAAAACTCATAGAATATAATTAATTTTGCTGCAATTGCTAGGGGAAAAAAGTGGCAAAGAAGAAACATTATTAAGTCTGCAAACAATTTTTTAATAAGAAGCACTTCACACAAAAAATGAATGGGGGAGTGAATGAAAAATAGTTCCATGTTAGCCCCTGTGAAATACAAACAGCTCTGATGTGTTGACTTTTTTATTAATTATTTTCTCCTCTGAGCTGTTTCTTTGTTCACCTCTCTAAAAAAAATGGGTAGTTCTTATGCAGACTTCAAAAACAAGGTCTAAAGATTCATCCAAGTCCAAAGCAAATATATAAAACTTAAGCCTAAATCCAGTCTTCTTCAGTCCCCTCAAGCCAACATCTGGAACAGGATGCCCAGAGAGGTGGTAGATGCCCCATCCCTGGAAACATTCAAGGTCAGGTTGGACAAGGCTCTGAGCAACCTGATCTTTTTGAAGATGTCCCTGCTCATTGCAGGGGGGTTGGACTAGATGACCATTATAGGTCCCTTCCAACCCAAACTATTCTATGATCTTCACGAATACTGGATGAAGTTCCTCTGTCCCTCTGGGTTACTCTTGCCTCCCTCTGCTCCTCATCTCAGATTTGGCTCGAGTCCCTTTGCCATCCTTGTCCTTAGGACAGGCAACTGGGCCAGTTCGCCTTGTCTTCTGGGGTACACTGAGTCAGTAATGTGTACTGAATTGCCTAGCAGACGCAGCAATAATTGTTCTCATGAACCACCAAGGCTGGGCAGAAGAGTATCAGGTACAGGTGGGAATTTGAGACACACTGTCATGTCCCAGAGGTAAGTGAGATTTGGCCATCTGAGTAATTCCAACATTTTTTTAAATCATAACACTCTGCTTCCAGGGGTAGGTTTTACCTATTGTTATTTTTGCTTGAAGGATTCTCCTGAAAAAGTATCTACAGCACTGAGCAGGGATTCTTTCTCCCCTTTCCCTCACCCTAAGCACAAGCCTAACCATGCGGAGCTGCCACAGAGGGCTGCAGCCCAAATATGAAATGGTGCCAGATGCCTGGCTGGATGCCCTCCCAGCCTGGTCCTCAGGAGAAGAGACACCTGGATGTGGAGAACTTCCTGTGTGATCTGGCCAGTCCAAAGGCATAGGCACTATTTCCTGGCACCCTCACCCCTCACCCTTTCTTCACCCTTTCCATGCCGTTCCTTGGGGACACACTAGGGCCTTGCTTCCTATGTCTTCCTGCTGAGACAGCGGTATATATATGCACGCAGACCATGTGTAAGTGACACCTACTACCTGGCTTTATTTGGCAGGCTGGCTGATACCGAATTCCTCTATGGGGAAGAGTGGCCCTGGGAAGAGGAGAAACACCGAAGACAACATTCAGTGTTGAGAAGAGTCAAGAGATTTCTCAGCGTCCATGAGGGCCCTTCATCCCCAGCTCACCGTCGCTACAATCGGCAGACAAGTGAGAATTCGGTGTTTTTCCCAGCAGATGAAAAGGGGCACATCAGACGGTTGCAGGAAATGCACACAAGAGGGAGACACTCTACCTCGAGCTTCAAGAAGAAACATGAAGGAGTTGACAGAAGTAACAGACTTCACAGTAGCAGAGATCTAGGACCCATAACTGAAACCTCAAGGAATGAGGCACAGTTCGGCGACAGTGACACCTCATCCGAGACAAACAAGCTGGTTCCTGAGGTCATAATCTCTAAAGCTGAGGAGAAAGCACCTGAAACACTGGGCAAACCAGATCTGCAAACAGAGTGCACCACAAACGTGCCAGAAGAGAAGCTTCAAAGGAGCCTAACTAAGGCAAATGTGTCTCTTCTGGACCATCCTTTTTTCCCCCCAGAAATGACTACATACCTCCCAGGCTCTGAGGTGCATCAGTCACTTCCTACTGTGATAGGGGAGCCCAAACATGAACCCCATGGTAGTAACATAGCTGGTTTCATAACAGATCCTGAGAGAAACCTTCAGCGATGGAGTTTACCAAGCTTCCACAGTCATAGTGCATTGTCAAATGCTGACACTGCACCGCCTTTAACAGATTCTGGGACAACTTCACAACAAAGGACCTTCAACGATGGAAAAAATGTTACTTCTGCTGCTGCTCCAGAGGCATTTGAGATGCAGCACTTATGGGAAAACCTGGATAGTAAAGAAACAGCCATAGTAGAATTTTCTAATGAGAAAAGTGAAAGAAAACTTTGACCATGTTTCTCCTGGGTTTGACTGAACTTCTCGTCTTCTCTTTAAAGTGGTTCTCACAGAGATTTGCTGAAAGTGCAGAAGGGCAAACATGACGCTCAGACAAGTCCTGAGCAAGATCCAACAGAAGAGCTGGCCACCTAAATAGGAGGCATTGTGGTGACATGCTTTAAGCCACTTTGTTGCTGGCTTGAAATCTGTAAACCTCTGGGGAAAACATTTATGGGGAGAACCGGGAGCCTCAGGAATGGATACAAACCAGCCAGCACACACAGCAGCAAGCTGTGTAGGCTCACCTAGAGGAAACACTGAGGTTGTCAGAAGAGCAGAGGTGACTCTGTCCACTTTGGATCCACCCTCAACACTGCTACCTTTGGCTGTTCCTTGAGATTAAGGTCCGTGACATCCTTGTAAGACCCACCAACAATTTTGGTGGGCTCAATTCCCTCCTCAGCCTGGAGAGATTCAGCCCACCACCTCTCACTGCCTGGAACGCTTGAAAAATCAAGCTCCTCACTTGTGTGGGGCAAGAGCATGCCCCACTCCTGCTGAAGCTATGCCACTACAGAGTGGAAAAACAAAAGGATTAAATGTTTTACTTAATTAAGAAAAATAGAAGAGGCAAAACTGCTGATGAACTGGGCATGGGAGGTCTGAGCCTTGGTCTCTGCTCCTTGGAGCATGTATGTGGCATACCTAGTGGCTGTTTATTGTAAAACGCCATTCCCAGGTGGCCACCCTAGTGATGACAAGGCTGTGGCACTCTCTCAAGAGGTAATGGAGCTGCAGGGGCAACTGACCTTAGGGCTCCACTCTTGAGGAAATCTTCAGCTGGAAGCGTGCAGGCTGCAGTCATCCCAGGGAGACAAGCAAATGGCCGAGGACTGCTAGCAAAAATTGCTCTCTGCTTCCTTCTCCCCTCTCCTGTTCCCGTGCTGCCCAGATGTACCACACACGTTCCCCATTAACCCAAACCTGAGCCAGCATTAGGTGGCTCCTGTTGCTCCAGGGGTGGCCAAGCCACCTTTCTAAACCTCCTGGTAGCAACTTGGTGTTTCAGCTGCCACTCCTACAAGAAGTCTCAAAGCAGGCCCTGAAAGCAGTGGCAGCTCTTTGTCTTTAGCTGTCACCCACATCTACATGAACGCAGTCCAGAGCATGACACCAGCATTCCCCCACAAGTCAGTATCCAGGTAGACGGTCTCCCTAGGCAAGGGAGAGACCAGGTAGCTTGCGGGCTGGGAAGAACAGAGAGAGGGGAGATGCAGAAAATTTTGGGGGCTGCAACAGCCAGCAAGCGGTGTGGACAGCAAGTCCACCCAGCTCTCTTGCCCAGAAGGTTGCACTTCAGACAACAAACCAGCACCGCTACCAGGGTAACTGGTAGCCACCAGTGGCTCCTGGGAGTCTTCAGGACCCCCTGAAGCTGGGAAGGGAATGAACAGACCTGCCTGCTCCTGCTCCTCTGGCCAACAGCTTAGGTGAGGAGCCCTTCCAGTAGGCTATCACATACAGCGAGACTCTGCTATCTCATCTGGCTAAGCTTTGAAAAAAAATCAACTGCCCTCCCCACTTCTACTTCTTCCAGCTTTGTTTCAGTCTGGGAACCAGCTCCTGTTGGTATGTGTTAGACATTGTCTGAGCAGTGCCACCATTTCAAATCCTTCAAAGACACTAGACAAAAGCACGTATATCCCCATCAGTTTACAAAGCAGAGGACACTTAGCCCAAGGAAGAGATGTTTAAACTCATCTTATGGGAATTTCAGGTGTGCAGAAAAGCCAAGTGCAGATTTCCCAGGCACCTAAGGAGGCATTTCTTCACACCATGGGATGAAGTTACGCTGGTGTCTGACAGCGGCTGAGTAGTGAAGTTTGATCACAGTTTTGGAGTAAGGCATTCTGGTGCAACCTCACCCTTGCCACTCCTCAACAAGGCCTCGGGCAAATCAAGTTGTTATGTTCAGGTTTGACCAGCAAAATGAGAACTGCAACAAAGTGAAATTGTATTGAAATAAACATCAGACTACATGCACCCATTATGACCACCACGGGGTGGTTATCACTTGGGCAGGTTTAAGGGAGATAAAGATCAGATGGCATCTGGAGAGGGAGAAGTACACCATCACAATGGCCCTTAGTAGGCGATACCCGGCTCCTGGCAGCATCTTCTAGCTTTTCAGTCATCAGAGCTCCAGACTGCTGACTCTCCCCGGGGAAGAGACGCCTGTGACAATGCGTAGTTTTCCCATCCCTACATCAGCACAGAAAAAAGGATTTTCCTCCAGCATTCCCTCTTTCTTCCCTATTTCCTATTTCTTCTTTAAGCTGAAGCCATACTTTTCAATTCAATATTTTCTCAATTTAATTGTATTTGCAGCTGTCAATGCACTCCATTTACCAATGAGCTTAACTTTAAAAAATGGTAAAATTTAAGCATAAACGATACATTTTAGGGATACCCAGACAGCTCCAGTCACACGGCTAGACACATCTGCTGCTCTCCTTCGGAGCCTGAAACACTCCTCTATAGCACTTTGTTAAAGTCGGGAGAGTAATACGGGTTTCAGGGGAGTCTGGCCATACTCCCCCCAGCTGTGCATGTATAGGAAGGGTTTTCGGTGGCTGTGGAGAAAGTCTGGCCTATTACCTATCTCTCTCCTCACGGTACGTAAGCTTGAGGAACTGTGCTTCTCTCTGTAAGGGAATTAGAGATGACTGTAAAGTGCCCACTACAAATCTGCACTGAGGGTCCAGTCCCACCACACCTCCTCACTCTCCTCCTTCACACAGCTTCCACTAGGGCTTAAGATGTTGGAGCAAAGTGCTCACCTCCCCAACCCAGACATCAGCATGTTTCATCCCAGCACTGCTAAGCCTGAAGAAACCTTCCCAGCTTCTCATCGTCCAGCTCTGCTCATCTTCCATCATATTCTTCTCAGCCTGGCCGCTAGCTAGGATGCACACTGCTGCTTTCCAGCAGGACATTATGCATCTCATGAGCAATGATCTTGCTGCTGCTCCCACTCGCTCTGCCAGCACTCCCTGGCCCAGCAACAGCGTTCATTCTTCGATGGAGGCTAAGGGTGGCCACACAGTAGCCATTAGGCAGATAAAAGCCTCAGTTAAGTCCCACAGAGGTGTCTATTACACGTGTAGCCGCATGTTAAATTAGGAATGACAGCTCTGGAGTCCCACAATGTAATCTGCAATACACAAATAGCATTTCACACATAGCGGGCCAGCTCCAGGTTAGCTATAACATTCTGTTCGTTGTTTGTGACGAAGCAAGTGCTGGGATCAGTTACCAGAAAAATTTCCTCTCCTCATTTAGTCTGTTATCTCACTTTTGCAAACATCTGCAGGCTCTGATTTGTATTAAATTATCTTTGGGGATTATGTGCTCTCTTAGGCACTTCTCTCGGTAAACTATTTGCCTTAGCATGGTAAATGGACTATTTTAGCAAATCCAACAATTTACAATTCATGTTCACGGGCCTAAACAATGACAAATTATTGCATGAATAAAGGCACTTTGAGAAACACAGTCGTCTTGACTGTATTAACTGTCAAGAAGCACTTCTGGCAAAGGCTTGACCTACCACGCAAGTCAACTTGATGTCTGCCAGTAACAGCAAGGCAGACCTATGGAAGCTGGCAAAGCTGGAAAAGACTGAGGAGAGAATAGGGCCAGGACAGACATATAAGTCAGAGCAGCAGCTTGCTTCCATCAAATGGTGTTAATCTTGAGCAGGATGAGATACATCGGAACAAAGAGCGGGCCGGTGCCTGCACACGCTGCCTGACTGTCCACCTATTTCTAGGATGTGTTCACACTCTGCACTGGAATTCATAGACCTGAGATGTCAGTGGAGGGACCAACCAGCTGCAAGGACATGTCCCACCATGCTTAAAATCCTCTGTCATAAATAACAGATCTCTAACTCTGACTGCAAGCTCATGTTTGAGGAATATATACATATTTTAGAAATATGTACCAGAGTGTGAAGTGTGCCGCATAGTAGAGAAAACAAAAATACCCCGCTGCTATTAAATGAGTGATAGGGCTTCATAGATGTTTGTTTGTCTTGGTTTATGACCAAACAAATGACTTTTTCTAGACAAATAAGTTAGCTGATGGTTGCTCTGTTCTTTGAGAGTGGTATGGACAAAGGGGAAACAAGGCAAGATTGGCCTGAAATACATGGTAACTTTGTATAGCTCAATCATCTTCTCTGCAAAAAGAGACAAGGGGCAGCAGAGTCCTCGTTGCTAGAGGTTGATAGCCTGGATGCCAACTGTGTAACACAATGTGGCTGCAAATAGAAAGTCGTGGAAACACACACCGGAGAGAGGGAGTATTTCATACTGGAAGGCAACATCAGTATTTCAGAGATACCTACAGGCAAACCGTCTCGCTTTAGTAATACTTATGGAGTCTTACAACTGAAGCCTTAAAATCTGAGGGACTGTGATCATAATGCTGCCAAGGCCAGTAAGTGATGTTGCGTTTGGTCTGTGCTAAGCACATCCAGACAGGCAGCAGCAGCAAGTCCCCCGGGGCCACCAGCCCCTGCTCCAGAAATGCCACAGCCAGGCCTGTCTCCAGCTCCTCACAGCCCTGCCCTGCCTGGGAGTTACCCACTGCCCGGGGCTGGGGCTGCAGACGTTTTTTGGCTTTAGAGGGAGATGAGCAGCCCCGACACCCCAACACGTCCCACCTCTCCCCTCCAGGCCGCAGAGCAACCTGGATTTTCACTCGGTGTTGCTCCCTCTCCTCCCCCTCCTCTCTGGCACTGGAACCACTGTAAGAGAACATAAAATGAAACTGAAACAGCACTAAGACCAAAGCAGATTTTGCTTGGTTAAGTTTTATTCACGTGTGCAGGGGCAGTGTCAGCTTTAGCAATCCAAACAAATACTCCAATGGGTATAATTTAGGTGAATCTTCTTGTGCCAAGTCAGCGCAGCTACCTGCACTGAAGCTGCTGCCGCTGCTGACAAGAAGTGGCTGAGCGAGGGGTAGCAGATGTTCAGTGCTGGTGTGTTGGTCTGGTAACTCATCTGAGGCGGAGGGACACTGCGGTATCCCTTTGCAGCTCCCTTTGCAAGGGTTGCGGTCTGGGTTTTGGAATGCGAATAGATGCTGCTCCCAGCTGCCTGCGCTGCCAAGGGGCAGAGGTGACAGACGCTAAAAAAAGCAGCATCTGACCTAAGACATGGACATTAAATGCTGAGACCCAAAAGAGCAAGAGAAAAGTGTTGAGCGAGAATGAACCCAAGGGCTAAAGCAGGTTTGAGAGATGGTGTAAGGCGCAGGAAATTGTGCGCGAGGAACAGTAGTGGAAATTAGTGGTCACACAGGCATCAATCAAGTTCCTCTTTATATAAACTGGTTGGATCAAGCCCATATAAAGAGAATTTGAGTGGCACTAAGGAAATGAGGTTGGACAAAACCCCAACCATGGAAAATAATGAGGAAAAGGAAACCAGTAAGAAATGAGGTGGAAATCAGCACACGAGAAGAAATAAGGATACCCACACCAGACCAGACTGGGATTAGTTTCCCCTACTCGTAACTGCTATCTTGTCATCCTGGCACTGCTCAGCATTTTTATCCTTCCTGCTCTTTTGCAAATCTGAGTGTTGAGCCGTTTTCGCTTCATCCTGAGAGCTGTGGTGTCCATCAGTTGTTGAGGAAAAATTGTTTCTCAGTTGTAAACTTATAGAGATTGGACCAAACTATATAATATGGGACAAGGATCACTCCAAAGCCCTTAAACCCTCGGGAGGGGGGGTGACACACAACTGCATTTAGGTCCAGAGTTTCAGTTAAAGCCCTTCTTCACACATGCATTGAAGATCATTACATTAACATTCGCATTAAGGCAGAATAAACGTTATTATGACTCAGTAGTAATCCTTCCTATGAACAGCTTTTGCAAATCCCACTCTGTCATTCCCACGGTCAAAAATGCAGTAAAACGCAGACATAAAGACATCTCCTAAAATCCAGAGCGGGCCGGAGCGAGTGGTGATATCGAGAGACTGGAAGCCACTCATGCAGAAGGTTTGGTCTTCAATAGACTCCTGGAAGGGAAAGCACGTGTCCTTGCGCTGCCTGCTCCAGCCCCGGCTCGGGGAGCGAGGAGCAGGGAATGGGGAGCAGGGAGGCCACGCATACGCACCTTTACGACGTATTGCTCTGCTGTCAGCTTGTATTCGTGGTGTCCAATTGTGAAGCTTATGTGGGGCAAGCTGGACAGTCTTCTGCAGTCTACAAGAAACTGTATGCGATGCACTGATTGAGACGGGATCGGTTTGCCTTTTTTAAAGTATTACCCTTTGAATTCAAGACTTCTACGGCAGGTAAGAGTGAGTTTACTATGGAAAATGGCATCAGGCTGACTTATGGCCCAACACTGCCCTCCGGCTTTCCAGCTCCTGCACTGGGTCAAACCAGCCTAGCAGCCCAGACCACTGCACCAAAGCCCCAAGGGACCCAGGGCTGACGAAAATCCTTGCAAGCCCCAAAAGTAACGAGGTGAAGGGGGACTCTGACATCCCCCCTGTACAACTCAGAAGCAAAACTGAGTGTGTGAGCCCCAGCAAAGCCACGTTAGCAAGGTTTGCTGAGCAAAAGTCCTCTGATGCTCTGGCTGGGACCGGCTGGAGGGAGCTGCCTCCAGCCCACACAGGGAGCAGCCCATGGCTGCAGCTCACCCCACTCCTTCCCATAACATCATCGTTTTAGGTAAAAAAAAAAAAACCAAAACACAGTGAGAAATACAGCACTTTATACTTATACTCTGCCCTGGGGTGGGATTTAAAGAGCAGAAGAAGGACTAAACTCTGGCACGGTCATTAATTTCCATAAATAATACATTCACTTACAGTAACACAGAAGATCATTTCCTGGCCTTTCTAGTTATTTCATGAAACAACTGGCATGTTAAATGGCACTGCAGAATGCTCCAAGCCCCAGAGGGATCTTTGCTGTGAACTGTAGTGTTTAAAGTCATTGTTTTAGAGGCTTCCTATAAGGAAGAATCTGCTTTTTTTGTTGTTGTTAAATCTGCTTTATGAAAACATAGCTCTAAATCTTGTGTATACTTATCAGGTGTCATACCATTAGAAGAAAACAAACAACGGGATACAGAAGACAAGGGTAAAAAGGCCAGTAAAATGGTTTGTAGGATAAAAGAAGCAAAACATAATTAATTTACATAGCTAGTACATCCAGAACAAATTAATCCTTGCTGGAAAGAGATAAAAGTTCTGGTAAAATCACTGATGGATGCACCCACTTATACTGGGACAAATTTGAGCCAATATACCCAGCCTGTCTGTGGTTTTAACAAAAACAGTCATAGAAAGTCTTATTTTCAGGATGCGTATTTGCGGAATCTGAGATGCTGGCTGAGTGCTCTTACGTCAGCGCTGGAGTATACAAACTTATACCGCAATGACCTGTTTCTTGTTTATACTACAGTAATGTAAGTGCATTGGAAATATGTATTTTATCTATATCCATTAGTATGCACCATTATAAAATCAACTTGTTATTAAAACATATTGTTTGACATTTATCTGAAAATGTGAATAAAAACAAATTTTAAGGTTTCATTGACAAAGAACCAGAAGCCTCATGAGTTACACGGATGCAACTCCAGGTCCTCCCTTTACAAAAGGAGGCAGATTAAAAGTCCACTTTTTCTTTGATCGTCGCCCAGTGCACCGGGCAACCCTAACACTCTTAATTTTTTTCCAAGCGTGGTTTAGGGTCAGGACCAAGACAACTGTGAAGTTAACAGCAACTGTACACGGCAGCTTTACTTGGGGCACTGGAGCTGTGGCGCTGGTGATTGCTCGTGGGAGTCAGCCAGGGGCCAGCAATAAGGCACAAGTAAAAATAAGCTGCTCCCTCCCTGAAGGCGGGTGGTTTAGCTGTCTCACGCTCACTACCACAGTGCTTCGGACGTTACAAGGGTTCGGTCATGCCATCTGAAAATTGCCAGAGGGGAGATGCAAAGGGCAGCAGAGAGATGTCCCAGCTTGTCCCACAGACAAGGCAGTGGGAAAGCCTAACCTACCTTGAGCAACCTCTGCTCACACAAGTACACCCGGAGAGGCACGAGGGGCTGGGGACTGCAGGTGTGGGGCCAGAGAGGCCATGAAGCAGTACATCAAGGCTGTTTTGGCCCACTGGAGGAGGTGGAGGTGCTCCTCAGAGGGCAGGCAGGGATGGGAAGGAGCAGCGGGGAGCATCAGCAAGGGGGGTGCAGGAGAGAGCAGAAGGGAAGAGGGGAAAAACAGCAAGGAGACAGAGGAAGAAGGTTCAGGAGGGAGAATAAGAGACAGCAAGGTCTGTTCTGCATCCTGTGGCTCATCTGCCAGGAGCCAGCGTTGTGAGCATCACAGCTGTGCATCCCTCCCCGGAGCCCCGGCAGGACACCGCCTGCTCCGCGGCAAGTTGACAGTGAGAGGTCCTGTCAGTGGAGCCATTGTCAGGCTGTACTTATGATACCTTTCCCTTTCCATTTGATGCTGACAGGGTTGGCCATCAGCACTGAACCCCTCCTGGCTCGGGGGAGCCAACAGCTATAGCTAAGGTCATTGAAAATCCTCTGATTTACCAAAAGAAAATTATCTCTGATGTAGAGTACAGATTGATTCCTCAAACAGATGCCCCCATGATTTCCTTACACACCAGTACTGACACGTATGGGAGAGGAGGTGGACATTTGGCCTGGGGCAGCAAGGCAGATGGGTCAAAACCAGCTTGGCTCTGAGTTCAGTGCTGTCCTGGAAACAAGGCTTTCGCTGAGACCTTTCTGAGCAATTATTTTGGTTATTTTGCCACCCTATATGCTCTTTGCACCAAATACCAGTTCCTCTTCCTCTCTGGCTGTTTTCTGGCTGTGTAGTTTTTACCTCTCCAGTATGCGATGGACTTGCCCCAATATACTCCTGTAATCGCCTGATTTGTGAAGAGGGGCCGGTGATAAGAGAAGTGCCTGAGTCAACGATGGCTTCGCAGCCATGGGAGCAAAATGCCACGCGGCCCTGGATCTTTATACTGCAAGTGAAAAACAAAGCATCTTTAAGCAAATGGCATATACAGTGTGACTGATGCAGCATATTATTGTTAGCTAAAGTACCGGAGTATGGACTGAAGTTAAAACTAGCTGCCAAGCTGTGCCAGTCTTAAAAGACAAGAATGTCTTTAGGAGACAAGACAGTAATAAAAGGAAACCGCTTGAGGAAGATATATTGTCTGTAGACCCGCTTTTCTTTCTCGGAACTCCTACAGCCCTAATCATTTGCCACCTGCTGATGAATTTGTCCTCACCCACAGGTATGTGTCCTCATTGATTTATGCAGCAGGAGTAGGAATGAAGGGACACTGACTACTTTGACCAAAGTTAACAGGAAAGATGAGAGCAGGACCTGAAGCTGGATTCAGTTCCTGGGTGCCTTCACCTCTTAACTGAATAGTCCACCAAGACTCAACTTGACCATTGGTGTATCACATTAAAACATATTAAAATGCTCTCTTAGAAACCGGCTCCCCAGGTCACAGCAGATTTAGAGAGCTAATAATCTCCAGCCTTGTCCTGGCAAACCCCCTCTTTGGGAGGCACAAGGGTAAAACACTGCAGCCGAGTCATCCTACTTCTGTATCACTAGGTGTTTCTGCCTCTGCGGGTTTTACCTGGTAAGGTGAATTCCACCAGGTATTTCATACATACATACATACTTGTTCAGATGTATTTGCCAGTAGCTTTTCTCAGTGACTGGGACCCAGTGGATTGAACCTTTGTAGAGGGAATGGTCTATCCCCCCCAGGATCAACTCACCACCATTCTCGGTGTCCTCTCCTCTGAAAGCAGAAGACAGGTTAGCACCAACACGGGAGTGTGCCAGCATGCACCAATGCCATTACACTTAAAAAGCAAAAGACAAACCACAGCCCTTTCTAAATTCAGATATGGATGGCTGAAAGGGATTATTTCTAAATTATAACTGCATATGTCCCAAATTAGAGCCTCCAAACAACCTGTGAGAAGACTTGCCGTAGGCTGCCAAGGGCTAACAAAGGCATCAGGAGCAGGTTGAGTCAATTGCTGCTCTCACCTCAGAATAAACACTAAATAAACTGGTGGAGTTACAGCTGAGTCCAGATGAGGTTACAACAGTTCTTTTCTGAAATGTGGCTACCTGGGTGTAGCATGGCATTTCTGTTCATCTCCACTGGCCAGAAGGAAACCTCTGGCAACTCAGACATGGTGAGTCTGAGCTGGGAGCTTTTCTTTTGTTTATGACTAGCTCCAACAAGAATAATTGTTCGTCCAGAAATTCATGGTCCTCCCCATCACATTTTTCCTTTTCACTCCATATTTTTCAGTGTCAAATTAAAAAAAAAAATCGGGGAAAATTACTTTCTAGAATTGAAGATTTATACAGATGCGTTGTTGTCTCAACAATTAAAATAGATTTGCTTCTTTTTTGACAGTGTCACTTTAAAGACTGACCTTTTCAGATAGAAAGAGAAGACCGGCTCCTCTACCAGCTGCTGGTTCATGATGCTGTCAAACACGGGCAGAGCATTGCCCACTGCTAAGGAGGGGTAGCCCAAGCCCAGCACGCCATCAAAGTGAGCAAGGGCAAAGGTTGTTCCTGGCTCAAACACCGACTCACCAAAGTCCTGTCCCTTGATGGAGATGTTACTTATCTGTTTGGTACAAGTAAAAGCAAAGACACCATCAATTACAAAAAATTAGCCACATTTCAGATCCATATCAATAGATACGTTCCGTTTGTAAATCCTGAATATCCTTGTGTGACTTGCATCAATAAAACAGGTGCCTATTTGGCAGGTAGGCTGCACCGATTCCTTTTAATACCTTAATTCTGTGGATGTTTCATCATAAACCCAGGACAGGATCCAAGGAGAGAAGCAGAAATGCAAAATAAGATCTTAGGGATTTGTCTGGGTAGCCCAAAGCCAGAGCAGCACCCACACCTCTCAGCACCCGGCTTGGTGACACCTCGCCCTGCACTTAGCCTAAACCAGGCAAGGTTTTCCAGGGCAAGGCCAGTATCCAAACTGCCCTGAAAACCTGGTTGACCTGGAGGCTGACACCCACTTTAGGTGGAGGCTCACCTGCAGCGTCTCTTTGCCAGCAATGCCCAGAAGCTGCCCCGTGCCGTACTGCAAGGAGAAGGCTTCCCCTCCATGCTCATATGAATCCGACAGAAAGGACTTAAATTTCTGGTGCACCCCTGCACAAAACAAATGACAATTGTCCACCGAGGGGAGGTCCTGGCTCCCCAAAGCAGAACCAGCCGAGATGCAGAAGAGCCAGGTTTTTGCATGTCTTGTGAGAAAGGTGTCAACGGAGTTTTTCCTGGTTTCAGAATACCTCAGAGATTATTTTGGGTTTTAAAGGCAAGTGGGAAATCCAAACAAACATGGGCATTTTCCAACGCTATTTGTAGCTCTCCCAGGATTATCTTCATGCCTTTCACCTCAGGCACCTTGTGGTGCAGAGGGATGTTTGGCAGCTGCTGCGGTGCCTGCCCTGGCTGCGGGGTGGCACAGAGGGACAGAGACGGAGGAGCAAGCCAGGGAGGGGAGAGCAGCCCTCGGAGGTTCTCCAAATCCTCCCCTCCCAAATCCCTGCTACAGATGAGCCTTAGGAAAGGAGAAACGGCCGAGGTATCCGAGACAGGAGGAGCGTAAGGGAGAGTAAGGTTTCTTACTGCACGCTTCACTGATGCAATAAGCAGAAGGGACCCAAAAATTGGAAGAGCCGGTGTCAAACACGACAGTGAACTTCTGGGGCGGCGTGCCGACGCTCACAACTCCGTAATACTGCGCCTGAGGGAGGAACAACCCGGTCAGCCCCAGCCTGCCTCTCGGTGAGCTATTCCTGAGGAAAAGGCAGACTTGGGAGCATCACACAGCGCTTTCTCAGGGGACTGGTGCAATTTCATCTAAACATAAATGCACACCACAAGGTGTGCCTGGCTCCACGAGTCGCTGCGAGCAGCAGACTTCACTCCAGCTGCATGCATAACAGTGTGGCATTTTTAAAGCCTTTTAAGCAAACGCTCAGTTGGGTTCCCCATGAAGTCAACGAGCCCTCTTGCACCGACTGCAGTGGTGGCAAAGTCAGCCCCAAGATGATGCTCTCACACGACCATGCAGGCTTTCGGGCAGCTCTTTGCTGATGTCAGTAAGAAACCAAGGACAGCATGACCCACCTCCACCAGCATCAGAGGGCTCCGACCAGCGGCACAATTGCTGTCACAGGTGGCTGGGCTTTTCCCTTCGTAATTAGCAGCTATTAGCAAGTTAAAAAATGAATTCTGTTGCAGAGACTGTATCTGATGTACTGAACAAAGTTCATCCAGTGGATAAAGAAACCACTGACTGTCCTTGGAAACCAATTGAGGGTAGAGATAATCTGTGAACACGTGAATGCTGGAGTGAAAAGCTTATCCACAGCCCGAATGCAAGTGTCTAAGTGCCCCTATCTGGCCCTGGAAGAGCACTTCAGCATTAAGAGACCTATTTTTAGGAAGAGGCATTTCTGGAATTCAAATGCAGATAGAAAAGCAATACCCAGTGCCAAGCCTTTTGTAGCAATACAAATATTTGAATATGTATCTTCAAGTGCATACTTGTTAATTAATACGCTGAATATAGTTTCTGATCCCGGAGTTTATGGTCTGAATGAGATAATCATGAAAACGCAAGCATGCATGCTGTTTAAGAGAATATCCAGCTATACAGCAGGATTTTATTCTTTCCTGTATTAAACAAACCTTTATTGATTAATCTGTAAAGTGAGGCAGCTCTAAGACAGGTTGGTCAAAAAAAAACCCAAACCCCAAAAACCCCACAAACACACCACACTGAAACTTTGACAAAGTTTTTCCTGGTGCTAGCTGGATATGCTAGCTGTGTGGGGTTTGGTTTGGTATTTTGATATTTATCCCTCTTTGATAAGCTTTAGAGCAGGCTGAAATGTTTTAGTCTCCTTTGTTCTTCTTCACACACATCTCTAGCTCCTCTCAACATATTTTTTTATGGTCTTCAAATGTCAGGAAGTTCTTGCTGAATTAATTTGCCTTTCCCTTCCCTTCCCTGTTTAGATGCAGCCTGTACAACATTTCTGCAACTTAGCTTTCCTTTAGATAAGCGTAACAGAAGGACCAAGTGAATAGAAAACAGCAACCAACCAAATGGACAGAACACTAAACCCAGGAAAGACAGTTTACAAAATGGTTGACCTCCAGACTTGCCTGTCTGAGATCCAGTGAAACTCATATTTTTCCTTTCTCCGTTTAGATGGTGAATTCAGCCAGGTTAGTGTGAGACCCAGGCTGGTCTCGAATATTTAATACATATTAAGCCCAACAGATAAAAGCTGAAAAATAAAAATTCTACTCAGGTCTTTATTATCACTGATTGATGACTCCATGTGATCAAATAAATGAGATTTAGGGATTTTTTTATAACATGCAAACATCTAAGTTTCTGATAAATAGAATATAGCGAAATGAAGTAATCGCATTCTGCTACTGAAAACCCAATCCTGAACCAAGTTTGATACAGGCAAACCTTCCACTTTTGTTTGGAGACTCAACCAAGTCCAATACAGATCTATACAGAAATAAAACTTGTCACAGGACTACCACTGCTAGACTACATCAGCTTTCTACCCGGGTCTCATGCTAACCTAGGTCTATACATGCTTTATTTTACTCGGTTTTTTTACTCGTAAACTCATTTTTTATAATCTAATATTTATAGCATAGAGCAATGAGCCATCTCAAGCCCTATAATTTCATTGAGAGACTAGATTTGAAATGTGCTAGAAAAAAAGCCTGCCTTCAAGAGAACAACGAGTCCTCATGATTGCATTACCAGAACTGTACTTACATTCATGTAATCATACAGCCTTTCTGAAGCGGTTCCTACCGATAAAGCAATATCTGCAGGGAAGCAATGCAGGTACCTCCGGGCAAAAACGTCCGGGTGGTGATTCCTCCAAAATTCCTCTAATTCTCCCTTTTCCTTCAGCTGTTTCTTGATAGATTTGAATCGAACAAGGGGGATTCTACGCAAATAAAATAAACACACAAAAATTAACTGGTTCTCCTTTCTAGAGGTCTCATGTACTCTGTTTTCTTTAAATTTGTTTCTTTTTGAGACCTCAAATAGCAACAAGCAGGGGTCATCCCAGGAAGCCAGCTGAGACATGCCCCAGCGATGCTAGACGTGTTTTCTTACCGTTCCATGGCCATGGTAAATGGGATGTAGACCACAGCCAACAGTATCACCCTCATGGCTCCAAGCGGTTCAGAGTCTAATGACACTCATTTACTCAGAAGTCCCTTTTTTATACCCCGTTGTCAGCAAAGGACTGTTCGCCAGGTCAATCAATCGCAGGAGGTCAGTGCTTTGGCAGAAAACCAATTAATTTGCTCTCAGAGTAACCGCTGGATTGTGCAAATAGTGGTGTCCAGTGGAGCTACTAAGGCACAGATAACCAGGGCACAGTCTAGACCAAAGAGACATTTTACTAACAATCCTTAATGTCTTTTACATAAATATAACAAATGGGGTGAGCTTTGCCCCCCCTTAGCATGGGAAAGAGGAGGCGGTCCAAGGACTTGCCTGGCTCCCTCCGAGTAAGCTGCTTTTCAAGCTCGCTTTAGCGACAAGTGGCCCAGAAGTGTCCAACGCAGAGAAAGAAGACGTAATATATAACTGTTCCCCTTTTGCATGGAGACATTTCAGCAGGACTAAGCAGATGGACATTTGATAGGGTTGTGACAAGTCATCCCCTAACAACTGAAGATTAATTCCCTGTTTATGGGAGAGCTCCAGTCCAAACATAAATGTGATTGTCACCCTCAAAAAATGGGTCTTAAAAGTCAAAAAGCTGACAGCCTGCGACACTCAGTAGTAGCCCGTGGTTTTGTACACATGTCAGCAAGAGATTTGGAAGCGCTCGCTTGGATTTCTTTTCCTGCGAGTTTCCTGAGGTTAGCGGTTCCCACCCGTCTGACACTTGGGTTCAAGTCAAGCTGGCAGAAAAATACTGGTGTCAAAAAGAGACTCTGATCTGACAGAGAGCAACCCCAAACCCATTAGCTGCCTGGGAGGACGGAGCACTGAGTCTGCAATTTATGGACGAGACTTTCTGAATCTTTCCTCCGCATGAGCAAGTGCAGTGAGCAATTACGTACTGCAGCCTAGCACACATTAAGGCTAAATGTGAATAATCAGCCATTTTTGTTCCAAAGACTATGCTGGGATGCTGCGAAAAGAGCAATAATGATTATTCCCCTGCAATACATCGCTTATTTAAAATAGACTGCTCACCACATGAAGGTGAACTGGAACTAAGTAACCCCACCAAAAGAGAGCAGATGTGTGACAGTGCGTAGCAAAGAATGAATGTCAAGAACATGGAAGAGGCAGGAGTCGTCATCCGCTCTAGTGGCAATGCTCCAGTCAAGAAAAAACAACAGAAAAACCCAAACACACAGTATTTGTGAGTGAAGAAGGGGTCTAAACACCTGTCGCAGACTTTAAATAAATGTAAAGCAAATCATTATGAACACATACTAAAGACATTCTTAAAAGCTATTCCTTTAAGTCTCCTTCCTTGCTTTGTCAGGCTGATTGAGGAGGGGCACGAGAGGCTTAAATCAATGATTTTAGAGCTCTCTTCATTAGTCCCCTGGATTTTGAAACACGTGGTTTGCTTTTACAAACTTACCTCCAAAATTGAGAGGGCTACACAGCCTGCTGTCAGCAAAGTGGTGTCCTCACACAGCTGCGTGCAGAGCTTTGGAACTGAAAAAGCACCAGTATCTCTATTCGAATGTGTAATTTTAAAAAAAAAAATCTCAAAAAATGCAGGAATATTAACACACAGCTTTTATATTGATTTCCATTTTATTGTGATTTTTTTTTTTTGTCTAGCTCTGAGCAGTGTTCCCCGTTCCTTCTGGACTCGGAGGTTTTTTTACACATGCGCTCAGCAAGCAACCACACTTTCTGTCCCGCAGCCGTCCCAGCCACCGAGCTGCAGAAGCTGGGTGCTGGAAATGAGAACGGTGAGCAATAGCTGCGGTCATTTGTGAACTTTCAGAAAGCAAAGGCATTTCCCAAGGAGCCTACACGCGCCACCTGACGCGCAACAGAGCAGATGTCGTGCCCTCTGGTAGGGCAGTGTCGCTTTGACAAGAGCAAGACGATGTCTGTGCTGAGCCCCTTTATCGCTTGAACTTTTCCTCAAATGCCACAAATGCTTCTGGGAAGTCATGAATGCTCATGTTGGAGGGCATCGGGGTAACTTTGAAGACGTGAAGTGGCTTTCAAAGCACCGCCCTGGGTCTACTGAGGGGGCTGCCTTTGCCTCAGAGCCTCCACTGAGTCGCTGATTCTCAGAAGGATCAAGATTGTTCATTTTATTGCAAATGTAGCCCTGTATTATCCCACTACATGAAGGTTATTTTTTCCCAAATGCCCTGATCTCACAGTGTGTTCCAAGCAGACATTCATTTAGTCAACAGAGGTACAAAATGCAGCAACAAAAGGTCATCGTGACTTTTTTTGATAAGCTGGAATAATGATTAAACTACAATGCAGGGGATCCCTAAGAAATAGTTGTCTGCAGCTTAAAAGTTTCAGTAAGTAGAAATGATTCAAGTATAAAAAAGTGTATACTTACCTGTGTCTATAGACATAAGGTATATCGCAAAGTTACTTCTCTCCATATGGATTACTAAGAAAAATATGCTTAAATTATATTATTGATATACTCTTCCTTAGGCTTTTATGTTGTTCTGATCAGCAGGATATCTGAAGAGATTTGTCTAAGGGACATGTCTGTGCCATGGATGTAAATTCATTATTATTTATGCCAAATGTATTTGTTTTTCCACACCTGTAGCCTACAGTGCCTTAATGGGGTGGGGAGCCTTGCCTTCAGAAGGTGCCACAAGTGCTTAGAAATCAAAACTAATATAAAAACCTGCTGAGGGCCATGGGAATATTTTCTTAAAAGTCAGATCTCATTCCAGGGTAACTGCTTGGAAAAGGATGCCCTGCGAAACCTGGGAACGACACGCTCCCCACAGCGGTCCTCTGGCAGGGCCCATAGTAGTAAAGCAGTAAAGAAGTGGCTACTCTGAGATGCTCATTCAGTGTGAACCGGCTCTTGCTGCCGGGATGCTACGCCCAGCACGTCCCCCCTTCTGTCCTGAGAGAGAGTATTTCCAGCACCTCTCTTCCACAGCACAGCCGCAGATGACCGTGACGTATCTTTGCTCTCCAGGCTTGATACTCTGCCCAGCTTCTCCATCCAAAAACTATTTTATGGCACTCGGGTCACAGCACTCACTGTTCTCCGTCCTGCCGCAACGCTGGTCCCCAGATGCCCTCTCTGTTGTTCTCCTCCCCCAGGAAACCCTCCGTACATTTCATAGCATCACTGCTGCATGGTACAGCCACTCATCTTGCAGGGAAAAGACCAGTAAACATCCTATAGCCTATACTCAATTGATAGCTAAGAGCTCTTTTACATTTGAAAGCAAATCTGTTACCAGATTTGACCAGAGATCCAGAGGCCACCTTAACTGTTTGATATTGCCTTTTTCTCAGTCTTCTGTTTGCTCAGCCTTTTGTTTTTCTAAGAATACATGGCTCCCAGCAATCACGTATTTTGGTTGTGTAGCACCTAACGCCCAGAAACTGACTGCAGATTGTTTGAAAAAAGTATCCTCCCTAAATTGTGGTAAGTGTGGAAAATGACAGCAACAAGCTGTAGATATCAAAGTAGAGAGCCGGCTGTCAGAAAGGCTATTTCACCTTAAAACACTCTGCCAGTTTTCACACCCAAAGATCATGGTAGAGCCATGGCCAACACACAGGTAGGGCAATGCCCAAGAAAGCTGAAAACATCAGCGGCTCGAGAAGCCAAAGTATGCAGAGGTGCCTACACATGGGAAGTCTCCTCCTAGAAATCAGAGGTGCTTCTGACCTGAATAGTCTTGCTGAGAGAAGGAGGGGAACAGTTTACACCGTCACATCTAAATAGTCATAATTTTTAACATCGTATTTATTTCGACCGTAACAGGTGAGGATCTTGATGGAATTAAATCCATGGCAGTTTCTTGCCAGGTTTTGGTATGGACAGGGGAACTGCAGTAGCAGAGTCGGAAGGCGGCAGGAGAACAGCCTTGGCAGGTTGCGATAGTGAGCGTATGAAACCGGGATTCAGACAAGAAGCAAAACGTAATGTAATGAAAAAGGCCCTACACAGTCAGGAGTGCCAGAGGCTATAGTAAACACCATTGAATTAGGAACATAAAGAGTAGAACAGCTCAAGATAGCGGTTTGCCAAGTATTTGTGTTAAAGGTTTAAGATAAGTACTGGGTGGCAAGTCACACTCTGGAATTATGTATTTGGCACCTTGCAAAGCAAATCCCTAAAAGAGCCACTCATCTGGAAAGTCAGTCAAGTCTTGACAGGTATTTTAAACAACAATTTGATTACATCTGACATTTCCGCTGAAAGTTTCATGAAAGCTAAACATCTGAGTTTAAAAATTTGGTCTTCTGTGGTGTTTACTTTCCCGAGCCAATCCCTGCAGCCAGCACCAGCTGCGCAGCCAGCACAGCTGGAGCGAGAGGTGAGGGGGTGGGCCATTGGGGCGACAGTTTGGGGCAAAATCTGAGAACATTTATAGTGTGCAGGAAGGGGCAAGAAGGAATGTTTTCAGGGATTGTGGGCGGGAGAGGGAGACCTGTGCTGTAAGTTGTCCTGTCCATAATCCCCGTCACCAAACACTCATTTGGTTATCAGAAACATTTCAAAGCCCTTGAGATTAATGGCTGGTGCTGTGTAAACAGAGCCTTATATTGGGAAGACAGAGTTACCGGCAGGCCAGTGCACAGCAGGAGAAGACCAAGGCGGGTCCCTGTCCCTTGCAGTCCCGGCGGTCCCCAAAGTAAGTGCCAGGATGGGCAACAGTCTGAAAGCCATAGTTGCTTTCGTGCCCTCCGACGAGTGCCAGAAGTACCTCCTGGAAGACCTAGAAGAGATGCCAGTGGATAAAATGGTGGATCTGAGCGGCAAGCAGCTGAGGCGGCTGCCTCTGCACGTTTGCTCTTTTAGGGAACTGGTGAAGCTGTACCTGAGCGACAACAACCTGAACCATCTGCCCCCCGAGCTGGAGCAGCTGCAAAACCTGCAGATCCTGGCGCTGGACTTCAACAACTTCAAAGCGCTGCCCCCGGTCGTGTGCACCCTGAAGCAGCTGTGCATCCTCTACCTGGGCAACAACAAGCTCTGCAGCCTGCCCCTCGAGCTCCGGCTCCTGCAGAACCTCAAGACCCTCTGGATCGAGTCCAATTGCCTGCAGTGCCTGCCCGAGGTGGTCTGCGAGCTCAGCCTGCTCAAGACCCTGCACGCCGGCTCCAATGCGCTGCGCACGCTCCCTTCCCAGCTGCGGTGCCTGCAGGAGCTCCGCACCATCTGGCTGTCAGGCAACCTGCTGTCCGAGTTCCCCACTGTGCTCCTGGACATGCCTTTTCTGGAGGTGATCGACGTGGATCGCAACTCCATCCGGTTCTTCCCCAGCCTGGCTCACCTCCCTGGCCTGAAGCTGGTGATCTACGACCACAACCCCTGCAGGAATGCGCCCAAAGTGGCCAAAGGGGTGCGCAGGGTGGGGAGATGGTCGGAGGAGAGCCCCGAACCCCGCAAGCGGTCTGGGGCGGTGATAGAAATCATGCTCGATGAGAAACCATCGCCACCTCCTGCCGCCAAGCCCGAGCCAGAAGCCGAGCCCTGCTGATGCGCAGCTGTCCGGTCCGGTAAAGGTGGCAGCGTACTCACGGCACTGCCCAACCTCTACTTCTCCCTCGCTTGCTGGTGTCTAGGGAGCACCACACCGCCTGGCTAGTCTTCAGGAGTAGGTGCACCAGCTTAGAGCTAGGTGACAGCAAAACTCTCTTGTACAGACATCCCCTTTTGCACCGCACCCAGCACTCTCTAGAGCAAAGACTTCCTCCCTTTCCCTCTCCTCCCCTGCGGGGACCACTCAGAGTTTGCAGCAGAGATGAAGACACAGTTTAGATGCTTTCCATGGGTGGACTGTACACAGCACATATGGACTCGCTGCTCTTCACCCATGGGAAGCCCGTGGGCTTGCTCTTCTCCCTTCCACCTTGCTGAGGTATCCGAGCTCAGCTGGAAACCACTGTTCAAGGTGATCGCTGCTGGGAGTCACAGCTCTAAAGTAACCCACAAGGTTCGTCTCAAATGACTTATCTGAAATGCAGCAGCAACAGCTTGAAGGTTTCCCTGTCTGCCATGTGGGAAGCGGTAGTGGAGCCCTGGCTGTGCTCTCAAGGAAACAGGGCGTACATACCAGCGAGCTCTCCTCTTACAGCTGCCACCTTCGTCCTGGAAAATTAGCGACCACTCTTGTTTTGTTATTGCCAAAAGGCATTTTAAATGATGGTGAGGAAAGCTATCGGCTTTGCAGCTAGCTTTTATGTAACTGACAACGCTGCCTGTAAGGGCAGCTGTACACGACGAGTTTTCATGCAGTAGCAAAGAAGAAAATCAAAGCCTGGCTAAAACAGAAAAACCACGAGAGCTGCAAAGACTTGCATGAATAAAACCCAGGGCCGGGAGCCTGCCCTGCACAGGCTTGCACAGACCTTGAAGCCGAGACAAACTTCACTCAGTTGACTTCAGCTGGGTATTTCTCCAGCTTGCAACTCGGACCAGTTCTGATCCCCTTCAAAATGCACTGAACTTTTTTTTTTTTTTTTTACAGTATATTTTGCTTTAATTGTGCAACACAGAAATCTGGCTCAAAATGACATTTTTAGTTTTTGATTCCATAGCACGGATCATTGAGTTTGGTAAAAGACAGTTTCTTTTTTTAAAAAGGGTGGGGAGCCCTCGGTGGCACAGAGCAACCGCTTCCCTCTCTGCCTCGCTTGTCAGCGGAACCGTCTCACCAGCGCAGCCTGCAGAGCAGCAGTTGACTTCCCAGAAAAGGTTTGATTCAATGCCAGTTCGTGACTGCTTAATGTCATTTACATGCTTGAAAAATTATCTGGAAATACATAGACTCTGCTAGCGCTTGCTGTCTTGTTAAGCGAGGTCTGAATTTGGATCTGGCTGGCACCCATGTAATCTGCTTACTCGTCATTAAATTAAATAAAATGTACTAGTGTCTCACTGAGTTAAACCATCCTTCTTTGAAATTAACTAAATTCTCCCTTTCCAAGTTCTTTATCTAACCTTTTCCAACAAACTATTTCTTCCTACAGAATTATTCAGCAGGACAAGTCTAGGGCTTTTTTAACATCCAAGTTCAATGTTTTATTTGCTATGGAACTGATTGGTACTTTATTTATCTGAGGGGGTGGGTTAGAAGGTGCTTCCACCTGCTCATCAACGGTTTGTATTAAACACAGCACTCTGCACAGTATTGTCACTTTTGGAGATCTGAAGAGAGTCTGTTTTGAGAGTCTGGAGGAACATTCTGTAAGCAGATTCTCTTCATTTCAGGAAACCTAAGGGAGAAAAATCTTTGCATGGATACTTTCTTGATTTCCAGTAATCCTCCTGCTTTGGCAGACTTCCCCTGCTCTTTGCCAAGGTGCTGCATTGCACTGGCAAGGGCCAGGAGGGTCACGACACCCAGCTGGCACCTCTCGACGAGCTCCCACGTGGACAGGGTGTCTCCGCTTGTTTCTGCTTGCGGTCACCAAGAATCTGCATAAAGACTGGTGCAGACATCATAGACTTCCCTACGACCTGAGCATACAGAAACTAGTCCAATTAAGAAACACATTGCCTTTGCAGCAACTACTGGAATAGGGAGGAGATTATAAAGGTAGGCCACAACTGGTATGAAAGGGGGGAAAACAAAAAAAGGAATGCGATGCAACCTGGCACATTTTCCACTAACTGCCCTCTATTATAAGCATTTGTAAAGTCAGCCCAAGTCCAGTATAGTCAAACACAGATTGTTTGGTCCAGGATGCTGACATCTCTCCCAAACCGCATCTTCCTCTCACCTCCCCCAGCAGAACTCCTGTCTACAGAAAATTTGTGGTGTAAAAAAGCTGTAAAATCCCTCAAGCTGTAGTTCTGGGCATTGACCAAGGTTCCTCTTCAGCTTTTTCTCTTCCTTTTGTCATCAAAAAATGAGTAATACTCCAGTATCCCTAGAAAAGGGAGCCTATTTCTAGGATCCCAACTCCAAGCCTATACAGCCAGGACTGGAATAAACGGCTCACACTAAATGCACCACATCAACCCAAACCAGGAAACTAGAAAGGCCTGAGAAGATGTCCTTTGCGCTGACTTGCCTGGTTGCTGTTTGAAGTATCTGAGGACTGAGGATGAGGACTGAGGCTTTTCTAATGAAACTGTCCTTCTCGGTTCTACGCAGAGACAAATACAACTTTGATTAATTTGAATTAATTTTTTTTTTTATTATTTCTGTGTATTTTAAGTGGAACCTAGAGAGAAACAGAAGGAATAGGGTTGCATAAAACCCCTCTTTTACTTGAAGTGAATCTTCCCCACAGCACATATAAACTGAAATAAGTTAAAACCAACTGAAGACAGTTATTTCATGCCATTGATGGAGAGCTGCTCGTCTCAAGCTTCTGTTCCATAACCTCACGAAAACTAGATCATTAAAAAAATTACTAGGTGAGATCTGGTCCACATATCCTCAGGTACTGAAGAAAATTTAACATGGGCGATGGTCTGGTACGCGTTTTCTAGGGAGAAAAAGAAAAATCAGAAAATTCCTCCCCATGCTGATGTCCACCAGCCTCCCCACCCACGTTGGTATTTATTTTTTAGTTGGTATTTTGTGTTCAGTGCTAGCTTTATCTCACAGCACAGAAGCAGTATCATCTCAAAGCTAATGCACCACCTTTGACCATGGCAACAAACTGTGATTCACAAACTACCTTGTATCAGGCACACATGAGATAACCTGCCTGCAAGTGGCATTTCTTCATAAACTTTTAAACAAACGTGGTTTTGTTTTAGCTGCAATTCTACTTCGGAAGTAGCTGCGCATTTCACTACAATTCTTGCCAAAAGAAAAAAAGCAGCACGATCCCTTACATTTGGGCAAATAGCCACTTCTGCACATGTTTTAGTACTATGTATGGCACATGAGTAGCCGGTGACATTGCTCAGGCACACTAATTTAAACACACTGATGGCTCTGAAGGCCTGTTTGTGCTCCTAATGCAAAAAAATCATGTAACAGGAATGTTAGCAAGTCAGATCTCAGTCTTCATTTCAAGAAAGTATTTCTAGAACAAGACTTGCCTACACTGTTACTCTTCCACAGAAGAGGGTTACTCAGATCATACCTTGGTGCTGCTTTAATAATGTCATCTACACGAAGAATCATTTCTGCTGCTTCAGCTGCACTCAGCAGAACTTGTCTCTTGACTTGGAAACTTTCTGTTACTCCCAAGACTGCCATGTCTCCAATGATACCCTCTTTCATATCTGGAAGAAGAGATAGATTAAGAGGTTGCTTTTTTTTGGTTGGTTGGTTGGTTGTTTTTTAAACTTGGGCGATTTTTTTAAAGGATATTACAAGCAGCTGACAGTACGGTAACTTATCTGCTCAAATTAACTACACTGATAGTAAGGGAAGTATTAAATAAATTCTTTCACTTCAAGGCTCCTGATTTAAGCCTAACATTGCAATTACATACAAAAAATTAATTATGAAAACTTTATACACTGGGAAGAGGAGACAAGATCCCAAAAGGACTCTCAGCGCTATTTCCTTAGGTACATCAATTTCAGAGGGTTTTTTTGGGGAGGAGGTGGTGTTGGGTTGTGTTGGCTATTTGTTTGTTTTTAAATCAATGCCTTTCTTTTTAAGCTTCCTATAAATAGACTCAAGGTAAGTAAGGAAAGTGGTTTTCACAGGCAGAAGCCATCCCCTTCAAAACCAAAGCTTTTCACTCTATTGTCAAAAGCCTGGTAGAACGATAAAGGAATGTAACATCGTATGTCTACGTTGTATGCAAAGCAAACAGAAATCAACATACTCAGTTCTTCCAGGTGAATATATCAGTGACAAACAGATGTGACCAAGTTTAATAAGCCTAATCCCCATCCCAAACAGCAATCCAGTAACAGAAGCAATTTTAAGACCTTACCAAGTCCATAAGTAGTCTTCCCTTCACTGTGTGCAGCTCTGAGCTGAGCAACCAAATCTGCACTGTCATAGCCAGCATTATCAGCTATTATTGTTGGGATCTAAGGGGATAAACACAGGAGGTTTTAAATTAATGCAAGGACTGATCCCTAGTAAACATGAAACTTACTCTGATATTACTAGTTTACTACTCAGTTTCAAGAAGAGGAAGTTTCAAAAACATGGCAGATGAACTGTTACAGTAATCAGAAGATAGGGGGAAAAAAAGGTCTAAGTACCTTCCTAAGGATCTTGTTTAAGACCTTGTTAAGACAGTAGCTGAGAGGACAGAAGCGTGTTACAAGATCTGTCAGTTCATTTCACATGGACAGAAAGAAATCTGTCTCTTTCTTATAATTTCAGACTACTGGAGAAATGGTTTCATTTTAAGAACATAAGCTTGCTGGTAAGCATTAACCACCACATCATTCTGTTCACTGCTGTCCTGGTTTCAGCTGGGATAGAGTTAACTTTCTTTCTAGTAGCTGCTGTATTTTGGATTTAGTATGAGAAGAATGTTGATAACACATATTGTTTTAGCTGTTGGTAAGTAATGTTTATATTAACCAAGGACTTTTCAGCTTCCCAGAGAAGCTGAGAGGGAACATAGTCAGGACAAGCTGGCCAAAGGGATATTCCGTACCATAGACGTCATGCTTAGTATATAAATCGGGGTTGGTCAGGGGGCAGGAATCCACGATCGCTGCTCAGGACAGGCTGGCCAATTGATCATCCGTGGCGAGAGCAACTTGTGTTGTATCACTCTATCTTGTATATTCTTTTACCATTATTATTGTTATTTTCCTCTTTCTTTACTGTTCTATTAAACTGTCTTTTCTCTCAACCCATGAGGTTTTTCTTCCTTTTCCCTCCTTTTCTCTCTCTTCTCCCTGCCCTACTGGGGGGTGGGGGGTTAGGAAATGAGTGAGTTGCTGCATGGTCCTAGTTGCTAACTGGGATTAAATCACAAGTGTTTAAGACAGCAGTGCAAATTGCACATGCTGACTGAAGAGGTAATGCCAAGTCTTACCACACTCTTTAATTTAATTGTCTTGGGAGAAACGTTTTCTATGGTCTTTCATTTCCTAAGAAAGGTTTTCCCTAATTTAAAATACACAAAGGCAATTTTTCTCAAATTGACAGTCTGTTAGTGCAATAATATGCTATAAAGGTTTCTTGTGATACTCTTATTTCCTACTAAGATGCAAGCTCCACTGCAAGTCTAGAAACTTCTAGATAGTACTAGAGCATGAATACAATCAAATAGCACTAGGGTATCAATAGAACAGAAGGGCTGCTCTTTTCTAAATCAGTTGTCAACTGAATCAGCCGAGATTTTACGTGCTATTTCTGTTGCACTTTTAACCTTGCAGTAAGAGGTGCACAAATCAATCAGAAGAGGGCTAGCATATCAACATTCAGAACTCTCTAACATGCAGAATTATTAACACACCAATGCTTTTTTTTTTCTAAGAGAGAAAACAGTAACTTTTTCTCCCTTTGTTCATCTAAGATATGTTGCTAAATTTCACTTCTTTACTTTTAGAAAAGCAAAACTTTGAAAGAGAAGCAGCTATCTGAAGAAGTTAGTAAATTTAGTGAAACTTTGTCTATTAATCCAGCAATCTGATTAAACAAACTTACCATTCGTAAAGCCTTAGCAAAGGACTCCATTGCAACAGACTCTTTGCCAGGTGTTCTGATGGCAAGTTCTGCAACAGCGTTAGCCATCAGCATCTCTGAACAACCTATTCATTGAAGACACACAGATGTTTTATACCCGAGTTGAACAGTAATACAAAATGTGTATCATGTACAAAGTACAAAGAATCTAATATTCACCTCCGCCGTACACAGTTCTAGTATCCTTCACCGTCTGGGCAAGAACACAGAGAGCATCATGCAAAGACCTCTCTGCTTCATCTAGAATCTGCTGTGTTGCTCCACGCAACACTATGGTGCAAGCTTCACCTAAAAAGTGCAAATGCGAAAAGGTTAAAAAACAGAACCAAAGACACAAAGAGAGGCTATCACAAAGCATTTGTAATGGTTTTCCTATCACTGCAGTCAAGTTTTACATAGATCATTTTTGGGGCAAAAAGAAAGCATGATGACAGGTAGAATTAAATGATGTACACTATGCTATTGCTTTTATCAATGAACCGTTCCACAACATCTTTTTTAATTTAATAGAAAATGGATGTTATCTGAAAACACCTCCTTGAAAAATCACAGTATTGGCATTTACAGAACAAGCTCTCAAGTTCTTGAAGTATGACAGGTTGCTACTTTTCTTGTCAATTTAATCTCCCAAAGCAGAAATTTTGATTCCTATCCTTACAAATGCTTATGCATATGTTTAATGTTATGTAGATAAACAATTTCAACCACAAACATACATCTTTGCAGGATTTTTACTGAAGAGCAAGGCTTTAATAAAAATGCTTACATGAACCATTACAAAATTCCTATGCTATCCTGGTAACTGAACAG
The DNA here is from genome assembly GCA_008921705.1 of Burhinus oedicnemus. NCBI lineage: Eukaryota > Metazoa > Chordata > Aves > Charadriiformes > Burhinidae > Burhinus > Burhinus oedicnemus. The sequence continues at coordinate 1,514,366 of VFFE01007795.1, read as the reverse complement.
TGTTAGCAGAGGGTTAACACAAATGTTACAACATGCCAGTAGTGGTAAAACACTTACCCATTGCCACTCCAGAGAAATGAATGAGTTTGTCTTCTCCAATCATGACTTCTTCAATAAGCTTGCAGCTTCCTAGTTTTACTAGCTCAGGGTGATCAAAGGTTGATGCAATTTCACCACCTACAAATGTAAGATCATACAAAAGTCAAAGAGCTCACGATGAAAGCATCCATCTAACCAGGGAGGGGAGAGGGGATATGGGAAAAAAAAAAATAATAATAATAAAAAAATCACAATTGCCCCAAAATAGATTGAAATTAACAATATTGAGAAGCCAAATTTTTCCAGTGTCAGCATATGGCACCAGAAACCTTCCATTGATGTTGACAAGTCCTTGAAACACCAATATTTCATTTCCCATCACAAGAACTACAATAGCTGTAATGCTTTTGAGTTCTGTCTGGATTAGAGACTAAATGTTGATATTTGCCAGTATTAAAATGTCAATCTGTTTAAAGTTTTAGTAGTATTTACTGATGAAGTATTTATAAAATACTAAAACAAGTTTGTTATGTTTTTAAACTTGAGCTTGTGCCAGCATTCATTTTGCCTGCCTGATGATGGCTGAGAACCGCTGGCCACCACTCTCCTGAATCAAGAGTCTTGTACCATGTTGTAGCAGTGATAAAGTGCACCATTCGTAAACTCCCATATCATAAACAAAACGGGTATTACAAAGATGAAAATGTCTCTGAATGGAATATTGTTCTAGTACTTTGCTCTTCGCGTTAGAAAACCATTTACATGTATTCACTCCTAATGTATGCTCAGTTAATTCCACATTAGTTTGCAGCACTGCTGTAGTTGCAGCAGTACAAGGAAAGACAAGATTTGTAGTAGAGAGTTTGTGCTTACTAAAAGCTTGCCTACTTTTTTTTCAGCTATACTATTTGATCCAGTGTGGCCTGATATGGTCCACCTGCTCTGCCTACAAAATTTACTTGGATTTGTTCTAGAACATAAGCAATGCTCCTCTCAGTCAAGTGTCTGCCTGCATCAACATGCCTACAGACAGTTATACACAATTGCTACTTCAGTTTTGCTAAGCTGAACAAGTCAGCATCTTTTCCCTTCTCCCAGCAAAACAAGTTATCTGTTCTCTTGATCACTTTCATAATAATTTTTTTATGATGTTCCAGATAACTACCTCTAACTTTGAGAATGAGAACCATCTGTAGCATTCCAGATGTTTCATTCTCATTAGTTACTAGAGTCACATTTACGACTACTAAAAATATCCAGGTTGCTCATGTCATTTGAGGTCCACCTCAAGTCAATGACCCAGGCCCACATTTTTAACTCTTTAGTCTTCTCTGTTATTACCATCAAACAACAGCCACTTATAACAAGACTGTATCAATTAACTTGTGGATTTATCATCTTATTCTTTCTATCACTAAGTTTCATCTTTTCCCTAGAAAATAAACATTTCAAAAGTTTATCAGTCAGGGACTTAACTGAAAATATTTTTTAAATATGAAAGAAAACTACTAACTGGCACTAACCAGCTAAATTATATTCTACAGTTAGCATTATGATCCTTTATTCACAGTTGGTAGAGAAAAAAAAAAATGTTTAAATCATTACGCAGGGAAGATTAAGAATCAAAACAGTTTACATGTGAAGAATAACGTACTAAAGACAGAAACTGATTACCTGCTTCTTACAAAAATGCTGACAGTTATATAGCAGTTGATAAATCAACAAAGTAATTTCAAAGTTTCTTATGGCCAATTTCATAGGGTCCTCCATATATGTTTGTATTTAAGTACTGTAAAATAAAGCTTATTTGGAGTACTTTTCACATTCACAGATACGCTTAATAGTAAAGAGTACAAACTAGGTGATCAAGCATTAACATTTACTAAAGATCAAACAAATAAAGTGACTCTCCGAGTTTCAAATTACAAGGTACTTTACATACCTGTAACAAGAGCCAGACGTTCTACACCAGCAAAGTCTGCATGTTCAATAGCCATGACGCCAGCAGCTCCAAAGAGCTGTTCAGGGTAGTTGTAGATCAACTGTCTACAATAAAAACACAGGCACATCTTCTCATTACACACGAACAAACCTTTTAAATACCAGAGTAACAAAGGACACCCGATTCTCAGTAGCATGGACATGGACAGATTTCTGAAAGCTACAAAAGCAGTCAATGTGCAAGGCGCCTGCCACACACGGAACGTTACACCACACAGAAGCAAACGCAGTAAATACCCTTCCCGACAAGACACACTCTCAATGCCCAGGGGCCCACATGCTTTAAATTCTAAGTCCTTTGATCTTAAGTGCCTGCTGGGTACTTAACTGCCTGTTGTAGCAGAGTGCACTAGAGTAACAGGCAAAGTAACATCTTTAATTCCTTTGGCACTATAAAATCCAAACAGTAGACAACTCTACTGGAACAATAAATGGCCAGTCTTGTAACATATACAAATAGCAGACCCCAGAGAAGACTATGTGCTCCCTCATTACTATGTATCCCACTCTCTCTAGAACAAAGTAGTCATCTAAAGCTGAATGGTCATTGACCATTCAGGAGTGCTATGCCAAATTATTTTTCCCTTTCAAATGAGAGTGAGTGTTGTAGAGATTCAGCAGGAGCTGGGAGACGCCATCTCTGTCAAAAAAGATGTTTCTAATCTATCTTCAAAAGAGACAATTTGCACTGCTGGGTATGCGCAGAGAAGATTCTTCCAACTCTGCATCCATATAGCCTTGACCTTTATCAAGCATCTCCTCAGAGGATTCAACTGGCTAACATTTACAGTATCAGATGTGAAGTGGAACTACAGTATCATAGAATCATTTAAGTTGGAAAAGACCTTTAAGATCATCTAATCCAACCACTGACCCTACTCTACCAGATCTGCCACTAAACCATGTCGCTAAGCACCACATCTACACGACTTTTAAACACATCTAGGGATAGTGACTCAACCACCTCCCTGCGCAGCCTGTTCCAATGTTTGGTAACTCTTTCAGTGAAAAATTTTGTCCTAATGTCCAGCCTAAACCTCCCCTGGCGCAACTTGAACCCGTTTCCTCTTGTCCTATTGCTAGTTACTTGGGAGAAGAGACCAGCTCCCATCTCACTACAACCTCCTTTCAGGTAGTTGTAGAGAGCAATAAGGTCTCCCCTCAGCCTTCTCTTCTCCAGGCTAAACAATCCTAATTCCTTCAACCGCTCCTCATAAGACATGTTCTCCAGACCCCTCACCAGCTTTGCTGCCCTTCTCTGGACACGCTCCAGCACCTCAATGTCCCTCCTATACTGTGGTGCCCAGAACTGAACACAGTACTCAAGCTGCAGCCTCACCAGCGCTGAGTACAGGGGCACGATCACTGCCCTACTCCTGCTACCCACACTATTCTTGAGACAGGCCAAGATGCCATTGGCCTTCTTGGCTACCTGGGCGCACTACTGGCTCATGTTCAGCTGGCTGTCTACCAGGACCCCCAGATCCTTTTCTGCCAGGCAGCTTTCCAGCCACTCCTCCCCAAGCCTGTAGCCTTGTTGTGACCCAAGTGCAGGACCCGGCACTTGGCCTTGTTAAACCTCATGCAATTGGCTTCAGCCCATCGATCCAGCCTGTCCAGATCTCTCTGCAGAGCCTTCCTACCCTCAAGCAGATCAACACTCCCGCTTCATTTGGTGTCATCTGCAAACTTACTGAGGGTGCACTCAATGCCTATAAGCAGGAGTAAATTTTGTCAGGCAATAAATCTAAAAGTCAAGAGTCAATCTAACCGGAATACCACTGGCCTGGCTACAGTGACTGACTGCTACCTTACCTGTGTTACAAGCATACTGGAAAGCAGCAATGGAGTTAAGGATTTGGGGGTTTTTTTGCAAACCTCAAAGGATTCTTCCATCAGTTTGCCAACAGGACTCCTGACTCAGGAGCCTTTGTATTTGCACCATGTCCACTGGAGAGAATACTCATTTTGCCTACACTTGCACACAATGTAGGTGAAACATGACATAGATGGAGAGACTACGAGATTCATCATACAGGTTCTTACAGATGTTTAATACAAACTTTGAAGGTGAGTTTTAAGATGCATGAGTAAATCTTTGCTACTGTGGAAATCAGTGCTGCTCTTACAATTCCCATCTTTTGGTATAGTACCAGCTAATCAGCTTCCTAGTAGACTACACGACGAGCTGAAACAGCAGGTGTCAACCTGCTCGTACGTATGGCAGTTGCACTCAAATGAGAAGTGCTTCTGCCTTTTAGTAATTCTCATATCCTTAAAAAACTGAATGCTTTTTTGTACTGTGACACTTTAAAAAAGAAGTTCACTGCTCACAAAAATAAGTAACAGATTGTGACATTTCTTATGAGCTAAATGAATCATTACATGAAAATGGTTATCTTTCATACTTCCGAAGATGTGTACAAAAGGCTCGTGGCAGGGAGCACAGAGGCCTCTGAACCACTCTTGAATTTGGAGCAGTACTCCAGCACCAGCATTCTAGTGCAGGATAAAACATAGCTGGTTCAATCTGAACTACGTGTATTCAGCAGCACAGACTCTTTCAGCACCGATTTCCCCCGAAAAGGGGGAAAATAGGGATGTGGACAATGCTGCTGGCATTCATAACTAAAATCTGTTAGTATAAAAGCATAGTGACATTGCTTCAACTGGACTTAAACATGGATCCCAGATTAAATAACATCAGTTCTTCCTCTTTGAAAAAAAAAAAAAAAAAAAAAAAAAAA
>VFFE01007795.1:1479865-1509559 GCA_008921705.1 Burhinus oedicnemus | reverse complement strand
AGGGGGGGGCCATGGTGCACAAAGGGAAGCACAGAAATTAACATTGAGCTCAGTGAGGTGAATCAATCGAGCATTAGGCAAGATCACCTAATTTTACAGACATAGGCATAAATAATGTTCTTCACACTCATACAATATTAAAATCTTGCTACTTTGTAACTCTCCCCTTTTTCCAAGAAAATACATACCTGTTAATAAAACAGTTTATGCCATGCTTAAGAATACGCTCTACCTTCTCCTTCATTTTTTCTTTTTCTGCCTGTTCTATTTCTGCTACTTTTGCTGTAGAGTCCACTCTAACGCGAGAGCCAAAAATCTAAATCAAAGGAAACAAAGAGTTCAGTCTAAAAATTCATTCCATTTACAAAAACATTGTTTCACAGCAGTAGTTCTGTCACACACCTTAATCTTGTCTGTATCCATACCAGTATTTGCAATAAGAATCTTTGCATTTTCAATTCTTTTTGGCTGATTTACACCAATCTTCTTGTCAAGTAAAAAGCCTGTAGTAAAAGAAAGGTCTTGTAAGACTTTGAATTAGAAAAGGAGAACAATTCATTTAGATTATTAAAAAAACCCTTCATATTTATTAATCAATTTAATAATAACATAGCAATGTTTCCTAGAACAAATTTGTACAGGGATATGTAACTTTTAACAGCTTCATTTCTCAAGCGCACTTAACAGCCAAGATACAAAGATTTACCTTCATCTAAGTAGGAATCAGCCAAACTTCCACCAAGTTTCTTAATGACGTGGATAGCCTCCAAATTTCCAGAACCTTTCAACCTAAGAACAGCTTCTACAGCTAGCTTGACAAAGTGATCTTTATGATGAGTAAGTAATTTTGATGAAAGAGTCGTTCCCGCAATGTTCATCAAGTCTTCACGGAACTTCACTTCATCATCACTAAAATAAAATCAGCTCAGTTAAAGCGGAAAGTCTTAAAGCCTTAACTATCTATCATTAACCTACCACTGTGAGCCTCTCCCCACTTCTAGCCTATATCTATGTCTACCGTGTTCCATTTTGAGGAATGCTACACATAATCCCTCCAGTGTCCCAGAATACAACCTTCTATTTGAAATACAAGTTCAACTAGAAGAACCTTTGCCTTCAGCTTTTGAAAGCCTGTGCTCTCCAACTGTCAGGTAAAGAAAATAGTCACATTTAAAATCAGCATCTGAAATAACAGCTCAGATTTTTGTTCTAGGGAGCAAATTACCGCCCGTATTTTGTTTCTGCACATCGCGAGTCATGTTAAATAATTTCATAAAGATTCTGTAGTTCATCTAAAAAAAAAGGCTTTTTTTCTTAACTGTTAAAATTCAGAAATTGAGACTTTATGTTTCTCAAAAGACAGTGAAGAATTTCCCAATGGTATATAATTCTCACTGATGTTTTAATCTTGACTGGCTTATAAAGAGTTACAGCAAATGTGTATCACTAACCCGTGATCCACAGCTGCTTTCAAAAGTGCCTCTCTTGAAGCTTTCGTGGCTGCTCTCCAGCCTGCAATGATGGTCTGAGGATGAATCTTCTTTGAAATGAGTAATTCTGCCTCCTATTTAAATTAAATTAATAATTAGTTTTTTCCCCCCCAATGTACATTTACACTAACTAGGAAAGTTGCTTCCAAGTAATCAGAAAATTCTGAATAGCAGAAAAAGCCAGAGAGCTGCAACAATGAAATTAAAGTCACCCTGCTGTCAGCTTTTTTCCCCAATCTAGGCAAAGATGATCCACCCTTAGAATATTGTCAAGAAATTTTGATTAATGAAAAAAAAACCCCCAACCTTAACTCCAGTACAAATAGCAACCAGACATATACTTCAAAATAGTAATCATTCACATCATGTTTGAGATCAGTTTCCTATTCACTTATAGCTAGAAGTGTAGTCGAAACCAGCCTCCCCCCCAAAAAAATTTTCAAATTCCCTTTTTGCAAGGAACTTTGCGAGCTGATGCATCATTTCCCAGATGCTCTTGATCACAGTTCCTGGATCTGAGATGATTAGATTTACTGGCACAGCTCTGCTAACAAGAATTCCCCACTTCTGAAGTCTCTTTCATAGTAATTTCAGATTTAGAGTTTGGCAGCGTAAACTCTGTATACAGAGTTTAAAGGAACAGTATGAATTCAGGTCCTTTGCACACAAGAACAGAATTTAACATGCCTTGGTTTTTTTCTCATTAATGTTATGAAAAGGATTTCAGAGGACTGAACTTGACAACTAAGCAGTGCTGCATGCTGCCCAGCACAACATCCAGGAAGTGACCTGTGAGAGTGATACTCTTCTATTTCACTTGCATAATGAAATAAAATAATTTTCTACAATGTACCAAATTAAAATACTTGTGAATTTATAAATAATAAAATAAGGAATATAGCTTTAAAAAAAATAAATAAATTGATGATGCAATATCTAACGGGTTTTTTTCCTTATTAATTTCAACAGCAATGGAGCAAGGTATCCCCATACTTTGGGAGCACCCTTCATAAACATCAAATAGCACATTCCCTATTGATATCACAGGAGTACATTGCCAAATAAAAGCACATCTGAAGAACTAATACATCACCCTCAGTAATTCAGCTGCCAACACTGTGACAGACGTAGTTCCATCACCAACTTCATCATCTTGAACCTTTGACATATCTAAAGAAAGAAGCCACTGCATTAATGTTTTGATTCAACATACCATGCTCACCAGTACCAGCTTTACATACAAATATTTTTATCTCACTAGTTTTGCGAAGAAAAAAGAATCTTAGTCCTCAATAGTTTAAAGATGTTACTCTTTAAGTCACAGAAAAACCCGACATACAAATCAAATTCAGCATCCTTCAAATTCCTGCTCTTCATTTGCAACCTAGACACCAGTTCTGGTCTGGCGATGGTCAAGAGCTACTCCTCTCCCCATTCCTGAAGATGGCTGTCAAAGGGAAGTAGGGCCGGATAGAAGCTCTAAGCTACACACACAGGATCACAGAATATAATAACCAAGCATGCACCATGAACCGTTGATAAACAAGGACTCAGCAAACATGAAATCATAAGAAACTTAACACCAAATTGTTCAGGGTCCTGCTTTTCACTAGAACTGGACCACTGGCACACTAAGACAGTTGATCACAGAGGTAAACTCTGTCCAGAGTACAATGCTGATTAAGTGATAAAGACACATTTAAATCAGGGAGAACTAGAGAGAACCTCTGTACTCCAGTACACTTCTGTTCCGAATTTTCCCAGTGAGAAAAGAGGGGCACATAGCTTTCTTTTGTCCCTTTTGATTCCTGGGACAAATGAAGGTTGAAGGAAAATGAGGAAGTATCAGAACAGTTTTGCAAGAGCAGCATATACCTCAATTTTTTTTTTTGCAGAGTTCCACAACTTCTGCAACACCTTGGCCTCCCTGCAACACCCTGGCGTCCTTACTTTAGGAATTCTGCTCCCACCTCCCTTCAATTTTTCACATTATTTGAAGACTACTTTTCTCAGACCAAATAAAAACTACATAATAAAGTTACAAATGAAGAAATGCCAAGTACTCCAATGACAAGCTGTTAAAAACTCACCAACCAAGACCTTGGCAGCTGGATTGTCAACTCCGATAGCTTTCAGGATGGTTGCGCCATCATTGGTCACTGTTACTGTGCTATCTCTTCCAGTACTTAAAAGAATCTTGTCCTACAAGATACAAGATTCAGAATACTGTTGAAAACATACTGTAACTATTAAAACAAAATTAACAGGTATGACCACTGAGAACTTGCAGCTGTCTTACCATGCCTTTAGGCCCCAGAGTGCTCTTGACCAGGTCACCAATGGCAATGGCACCAACAAAGGATGACTGAAATTAAAGTAAATATACCTTAGAAAAGGATGTATTTCTACTTTAACACAAGAAGTAAACGCTAGCCCATAACTTCCAAGGGGACATCTTAACCAAACCCTTCCACAGCCACACTCCTTTCAGCAGAGTCTGGGTCCAAGTTTCTCAACTGCTACATCTTGATAACCAGATCAAATATACTTAATTCTGACAGAAACTATAAAAGCCTGTCCCGCGGCCAAAAGAAATGCCTTCCAATGAACATCAGTCTTCTGAGCTAAGGTATTTAGTTTTTGAACGCTTACAAAGAATTTCTCTAATTGTTAGTATAAACAACACTCCTCCTACCTTCTGTTCACAAGCATGCAACAAGAAAAACCGATAGCACAGATGAAGTTCCGGATCACCATAAACTGAAAGTACATTTAACAGTAGAAAAGACAAAGTTTAATTACCCAAAGTATTACCAGTTTCTTAGAGAATTAAACTTACCAACCGAGCTGTTTCGGCCTTTTCTTCATCTGCACCTGCCTTGAAAATGTTCACAGGAGCAAGGGAAATGGATGCCTAAAACAGAGTTAACACAAGCATATTCCCTTAGCTTTAATAAAACAATGCATTTTAAAAACAAACCCCTGACACTAACAACCAAAACAATGTTTTTATTATTAAAATGATTTATTTCCATACTCCATTTGGTTTTGGTAAAAGGTATATTCAAGATAAATCCACCTTGATTCTTCCTTAAAAATCTATCTTGCAATCTCATTATCACATGAGATTACCAGATAGATCGCAATCGACTCCAAGAGACTGCATACATTATTCTCTGGTGAGATCTATGAGCCTGAAAGGTCGTTACCAGTACCTTACTTTATGGCAGGGTCTATCTTGCTGGTCTGTGTTGCTCTTCCGCATGGCTAACCAGCGGACCCAGACAACAGAAAGACAAGTACAACCAGCAGAACCTAAAAAGTCTAGCTGTCAAGCACGCTGGGGCTTTAATATTTTGATATTCATGTGGAACCCTAACCTTTTTTGGCATTTCCGCAAATTAATTATATCAGTAATGAATACATGCCGTTAAAGACGAATACTCGCAGAGAACGGAAGGCCTTAAATGAACTAGAATCAAATCCCAAAAGAAATGTATCAACCCTCTTCAGAGAGTACCATGACTTTTTACTTTGTTGCGTGATCAGCACGCGATTTCTGCCGAGAGTTTCGTGTCCGTTACGTCATCGCTCTGACAAGAAAAATCAAAGGCGTGCGGCAGGAGACTGCCCACGGCGCGAGGGCAGCCCTCCGCAGGCCACCACCCGCGGCCTCTCACGCTCGGCGACTCGGCGCTGCCCCTCCAGGTCTTCTCGGAGACCGAGGGGAGGGAAGAAGCGGCCTCCCTCCCGCCACCAGCGTGTCAGCCACACTGCGGGCACCTGGCACGGGCGGGCCCAGCCAGCCTCTCCCGCGGGACCGGCAACCGCCCGGGGCTCTCACATGGCGGCCCGGCCCGGCCGCGCCCTGACAGACCCTCCTGGCGCGCGTTCTAGAACCTTCCAGGCCCAACGCGCCTCCTCCCCACCCCCCGCACCACACCTCCCCCCTGCCCGCCACGCGCGGGACAGGGCGCGAGGCCGCCCCCACGCGAGCGCCGCCAGACAAAGCGCGGGGGGAGGGGCGCGGCCGCCAGGCCCTCGCACGCGTGGCTAAGGGGAGCGCGGCCGCCGCGCCGCCCAGCTCCCCCCCCCGCGCCGCGGGCACCGCCGCCCCGCCGCTCACCATGATGCCGGTGCCGGTGCCGCCGCCGGGACCCCGCCAACCGCCGCCTCCACCAGAGAGAACCAGCGCGCGGCTCCACAGCCCCCAACGAGATTCTGACGGAAGTGGCGTCAGAGGAGCCGCCGCTTCCGGCGGCGCGCCGCATGGTGGGAGGCGTAGTCCGTCCCTCAGGAGGCCGCGGCCTGGCGGTATCGGAGCGCAAGGTGGGGCGCAGGCTTGGCCCCGGCGGACTCTGGCGCTGTTCTGCCCCCGGGCCCGGCTTCCGTACCGGCTGTGCGCGGCAGGCACAGGCCTGGTGCAGGAGCTTGCTTTATTTGTAATGAGTTAGGCGCCTCGGAGGCCTGTTGGCTCTTCTCCCGCTGCCGTGCAAGAGGCCGGCATTACACAGAGACACTTGGGTGTGCCGGGCAGGGCAGCGCAGCGCAGCACACAAGCCCTTCTCCCAAGAGCCGCCATCTGGGCTCTTACTTTCCACTGTATTTTTGTACAAAGTTGTTTCTGCTTCAGCGAAGGAGCTTGGAGGTTCCCCAGTTTAATTTCGTCATATTCCTGGAGGTCAGTTCTCAAACTGGTCAAAAGCATTTTAAATTGCTGCTCCTGGCTTCCGGCGTGCCTGCCAGACCATCCCAGATCTCTGCTATTGTGTCATCCGCATCACCAGTTAAAAGCAGTGAACGGGAGATAGGCCAGCACAATCCCACTCAAAACACTCTGAATTTCACTATTAAAAAAATTGGTAACTATTCTCTTGGCACCTTTGTAGATGTGTGAGACCACATCCAAGCCTTGTCTCATTGCTACTTTTCCTCCACACAGAAAGCCTGTTAGTTACCTGGTCATATGGAAAAAAAAAAGGGGGAATTAGTTTGTATGACTTGTTCCTCCAGAATTAATTCCAGCCGGTATTCCTCTTCTTGCCGCTGGATACAAATCTCTTGGGATATATGCAAAGCTGTTTGTTCCTGATTGAAACTGGCCAAAGACAGGTATCCACCCCAATAGAGATGGCAAAAAAGAATATGACTAAAACTCTGCCAACTTTTACATCTGTCCCTGGTTTTTAGTATGTCGATACCTGGTTGGGATTTTTCTGAAGTTCTTTGGGCTTTTTGCTTTGTTTTCTTTGAAGAGTTAGATATGTTTCCTCCCTAACCTTGTTCTCAATAAATTAGAGTACTAATTGAACTTTAACATCTTCAGTTTTCCTCACAGTTATGTAGGAAAGTATCTGAAGTTTTGGTTAGGGCTAATAACCCAACTAAAACAATGTTAACTATTTTTATCTCAGAGTATTCATAAAGATTTGTACTGAACTAATGATTAATTTTAATTCACATCTGCTGCTAAGCTGGGGGAAAAAAGATGTTAAAGGACAATTAACCAAGCTATGGCCTTTGGAAGATTAAATGCTCATACAAAAAACCTACTACGCACAGTTTGCAAGTTTGGTTTAAGGTAGTTTCGATTATTGCTAAGCTATGATTTATAATGTGTAAAAGCAGTGACACCAGAATAGGAAGAGCCCAGCAGCAGTGCTAGTTACAGGTTCCTGCTTCTCACTTCCACCTGTGCAGCACCCTCACCTCTGATGTGCTCGTGGCAATTTTTAAGGTCACACTGTGAGTATGTGAAGGGGGGGAAAAAAAAAGTGCCTCATTTTAATATTTTCACAAACACATATAATTTGTAAATCATTTTATCTCTTTCAGGATTAAGAAACAGAGCATGTTTCAGTCCCAAAGACCATTCAACACACCAGACAGCTTGGTGAAGCACAGGCTCAGTTGGTCAAGGGTGAGTTCTCAATCAGACCTCCGTGTGTCTCCATATATACTGATAGTGCTTTAATTCAGATTGAGACCTTCTGCTTACAGCTAAACTATTTATGATGTAGGAATAATAGAGCAGCAACCATTCCCTGTTTTTCCCAGGACCAATAACTCAGGCACCGATCACAGTATCTAGCTTGAGGCTTAACTTCAGTCAAACCAGTCACTTAAGCCTCTGAGCAGGTATGAATTTGATGAAAGAAGGAAAACAGACTCTTCACAAAATCCAACTCTTTGGGTGCTCCCAATCGAAAACTAACAGATGTATTATTGTGATTTACGTACCAGGATTTTAACAAGGCCAGTTTATATCATTATTGGAAGTCCTAGTACACATACGGCTGCAAGGTCAGCTCTGATGCTTGACTATTCAATGCCACCTACTTTGAGCTGGCTTAAAAATTTTATTTCAGAACAAAGCATCATTAGGTCAAGAATGCGAGGCATATGCATATTTTAATTAGAAGCACTATTATCAATTGCATGGTGTTTTAGTTAGAATATTGCTAGCAATTAATTCTCTAACTGCATATATTTTACCTGCTGTCACATCAGAACTAGCGCACTGAAGCATTTCAACCAAACATTACTGGGAAGCTTTATTTCTGTTTGAAATGAAGGTACAAAACCCCAAAGTTTCTACTGAACTCCACATCATCTTAGTATGGAAGCAAGAAGTGTGATGGACTGCTAAGCAGCCATTCCCTTTAGGAAGGCTGCAAAGCTGTTGACCAGGGATATGAAAACCTTCTTGAGAACTGAATTTTCAGATGTCTAAGTTACCTAACCAACACTGTGCAAGGACCACGTAATGTTGTTTCTTAAGAGGTTCTGAAAAAAACCAATCTCCAGACATTTCTAGGGTTTTGTTCATTTGTTGGCTAGAAACATCTTTATTGAAATTATGCCTTAAAACAGTGACTTGGGAGGGAGAAAAGAGGAAATACTGAATTTTGAGAAATCACCACCGTATTTTTTAGTCTCCAGAAGAAACTGAAAAGGCTATATGGGCAGGACTTCAGCCTTGTATTTTCTTATTACTTTCTTTCTGAATTTATCAGTACTATGCTAACAAATTCCATTGGGGTTTTGTGAAATCATAGTCATTTTAATAACTGAGAAAGTTATTAACATGAGCACATTCAGATTGCTGGCATGTGATTCACTAGCCAGTAGTCAATAGCAACAGTACTACCACAACAAAAAATAAAATAAAATCTAAGTACATGAGAAAGATGTGACAGAACACTAGTAGAAATGAAACAAAAGCTTGGAGAAAAATTCATGGACTCCAGGTCATCACATTCTGGGTGGTTTTACCATTGAGTAATGAGTGGAATACAAGGGGCAGGGGCGGGAGGGAATAGGTACCTGAAATAACGATTTAAAGAAAAACAAAAAAGGTTATCCTAACGAAATACAATACAGCAACACTAACACTGGGAAATACTGAAGTAACCCACAGGTGATTTTCAATGTAAAATCAATAGTTTATTGCCATGCTACAATTTTTTATTTTTTTTTTCCAAATGAAGTTGGCACTGGTAAAGGGGAAAAGTGTTGGCATAATACAGAATACATTTTTTTTTTTTTAAAATGCACATTTGGTAAGCTTTCTCAATAATGACAGCTTAAAACAAGTGAAATTAGGTTTTTTTCTAAGATTAATGTGGAATGGCATAAAAATACACTCTTTCTGCATAGTATAATACCACTTTTTTCATAAAAGAAATACGGAATGTTTGTAAAAACAAATTCATTGAACAGGGCAAACTGAAATTTTATAAACAATTTGGCAATGGTACTCCCACTGTTTAGACTTTTTTTATATAAAAGAAATAAAAATCTAGAAAGCTACCTTTATACAAAGTTGCTATATTTATGCCTTTAAGTAGGAAAAAACATTTTATAATGCAAATTAGAACATACAATAATCTTACAATATCATACAATGTAATGACAAGAAAGGAACATACAACATAAGATTTTGGCCTTTGTAGAAATGTCTATTTCTGCATTTAATAAATGCATTTGTGGCACACTGGTGACTATTGTATTTTTACTACTACCAGTCAGCTTTCATGCTAGAGCGGTATTCAGCTGTAGTGTAATGGCAGGTCTGCAGTTTAGTTAAAAACACAGACTGTTTTTTAGGAGACGACAGGTGACGCTGCAATAAAGCGAGACGTGAAAAAGGCAATGTGCCTGCTGGTTGAGATACCTGTATTGTGGGACACCATACAACACACTTTCCTTTCATACCAGAGCATTTCTTATACATTCAGTTATTAAGTACCAAAGTCTTACAAGTGAGAACATCTGTGTTCAGGATTTGGCAAAATTTCAAGGAAAATACAAAGTTAGTACCAAATATATAATATATTATATATAAAATGTGGGTGTATGATATACACACATATTCTAATGCAAAAAAACTGCATTAATATGGAGTTAAATTTGCTGACATCCATTCCTAAATAATATAACCATTAAAAAACAGGTGTAATCCTGATCTTTCACACACTTTAGAATCACTTCCTCTTTCATACATAATAGTTAAAGCAATATATATGCAAGTATGACTAAGAAATCAAAAGTCATGTAGTAATCTGAACTCTGACCACAACAAATAGGATTTTTCTTTCAGTACATGTAATTAAATATATTTATATTTTTACAGTATTTTTAGACCATTCCTGAAGAACTTGACCAACCAGGTCCTCAGGTGTAACAGAGCTGTTGCGTCAGCAGAACGTGATCTTGCAGGAACACATCCAGTGGCCCTTGAAGTCAACACGACTCATTCATTTGGCTCCAAAGGACACTGCATGAGGCCCGAACAAGCTCCGGAAGGATCGCCCTGCTAACAAGGAAGATTCCCTGATGACATCAAAGCTCCTACCTCAGACTTCCTTTCCTACTGCCAAAGAGAAGGACTGGAGCAAAGGACAGATGGACTCTGGGCTCGCTGGGTTGTTGGCAGGTGGCATTGGGAATGACCACATACAGCACAGCCCCAGCACCAGGGAGCGGTAAGGTGAGCTTCATGGCATGTTTTGTACTAAGGCTTCTCATGGAAAGCAGAGGAGCTGCTCCTCCACGCTCATCGCTTGGCAATTTGGCCACCATAGGTCTAGGACGTGAGCTGTGGCTGGGACCCGAAGGCATTAAGTACTTTGCAGACACAGAGGAAGACAGTCCCGGTTCTGAAGGGCTCCAGCCTATTTCTTAATCATATTTTTTACATAATCTCCTTTGTATATACACATATTTGCTACATAAAATAGAATTACACCAAAGTAATGGATATAGCAGAAAACATTGTCACATATATGTATATTACCACACTAAATAATTATTAAAACTGCAGGAAAAATTTCAAAATGCCCTTTGTAATATATAAAAATATAGAAATGTCCAACACTTGTTTCGTCAACTGTAAAGGTAACTTTATCTCTCATATTCTATTTCTATCTGTACACCTACATATTTCCAAACAAAATACTGCGTTAATCTGGAGTAAACAATGTGTTAGGATAACATCCTCATAAGACATCTGACAGACTTAGTCACATACCTTACAGCACAGTATCACAAGAAATAATGTATACATGGTCAGAGTTGCAGCTGCTAAGTTGTTCATTGGGGTTTTTTTTCTTATTCACTTATCTCGTTGAAAAGAGGAAGCAATTCCTAAAGATTGCAAAAGAACTTTATCTCATGACTTCTTGTCTTTTCCATATATGCTCTATAAGAAGGACATCAGCAACCTTGACTCCATCTTAACGCAGTTTTTTGTGGTGGAATTTCTTCTGGATTTTTTTTTTTTTGGAGTGTATATGAATTTAAAATGAAGATATCATAAATGAACTTATGTTTATATTAAGTAAATACTGTCAAATATAAATGCCTGAATTGCTACCTCAAGGAAAAGATGGGGAAGATCTTATAAATTCCTAAAATACCTAATTCTATCTATCAAACTGAAGAACCAAACTTCTTTAGGGGACACAAGAGAATTTCAGATTTAAGTTCACTATTAGTTCCTACTAAGTCAGTTTAATCTTATTTGCAGCCATTAAATAAATTAGTACAGTGCAGAAATGGAATTTCACCGTTGATCCCACCTTACACGAAGAGGAGAATACTGCTTAGAAATAGAGGTCCAAATCAGATGCATCATTATATGCTCAAAGTAGTAACCGACATTAATCAGAACTTGCATTTTTACTTTGCTGACAGTGAAAAAAGACAATCTGCTCTCTCCTGACTCTGTCTCATTGAGAAGTGGTTAAATATAAAACAAAACCAAGGATAGGATAGCCACATTTTGAGCCAATATACGCTGTTATAAAACCAGCAAAATCAATTGTTGGTCTGTCACCAGCAAAAGAGCAGCCCTGTTTTGACATTGGTTTGGACTTTGTACAGCTGACAACTTTCTGTGGCCCTTTTTACACCCAAACAGAGGTGTAAACACACACACAAATATCCAAACGTGGGCTGGGGGAGGAATTAAGCAGTTTATGATGTGAAATGTCTATTTGAACACTTAAGATTTCTATAAAGTTCTGTAGACTTTAGTAAGAACAGGAATAGTGCTTCAACACACATCATTACATTCAACCCCTGTCATATGCAAAACACACTTATCAAGGGAAACAAAAAACATTATAATGAGAGTTAAGGTTTTCAGAATGGTATTTTTTTATATTGTTTTATGGAATCACCAAGAAACACCACAAAATTAAAAAAAATTGGTCCACCTCTTGACATCAATTTGAGGAAAAAAAAAATCCTGGTAACACCAATGGATTAAATTCTCACTAATTGTATTTCTAGTACAATCTTTATTATGTACTTTTGGTCACTGTTTCATCTGTTTTATCAACTCAGTTTCCTTGTTTAAAAGATACATTAGTGTATGTCTTTCCCAAATGATTGCATTAAAGGAATACCTACAGTTAAAGGCTTTCCCTTGTCAAATGTGCTTGAAGGGTAGCAGCCAACTGCATGTTATGGACAAAAAGCAGAAATGCTGGAGATGCTGCCATTTTTGCAGGACCTATCAGTTACTAAAGAAAATGGTTACATATTTGTAGTTTCTCCGTCTATACATCTGTGGGCCCAAAATAAATATGAGCTAAATACTGTGGAGAGATTTTCAGCTGAAAGCTGAATCCTAGATTACAGACACTAAACCTAACATCACAGCCTATAAAAAGAGACTGAATTGAAAAAAATATTTACCAAGTCTCAAAGGGTAAAGTGCATTGCAACTACATCTACTTCAAGGGGCAGAAAATAAGGAACAATAAAGATGAGTAGCATGGGTAACAGGGACTACCCAGTATGTCTGCAGCGTACACAAAACGGAAAGCATTATCCCACCTGTAAAATGTAAGAGGGTAAAAAAAAATAGTCCTGGAAAATATATCGTCAGACTTGTTAATATAATTAAGACTACAGAAAGTTGAAATTTCAGTATGTTCTCAATTCTGGGGACCAGAGCAAAGAAAACATCCCTATGAAGTACTGTGAACCTTTCAACAACATAAAAAAAAAAATTACTCAGACTATCCCTTGTTATCTGAGACTATTCAGGATAAACGCATAGGACAGTGCACCCAAACTAAGGAGGGATATGGTTGGTTGTTGTAATTTCAGCAGGTCACGTAGGATCTACTTGAAGCTTCTGTTTCCCTATTTGTCAATTAAGAATATTACTTCCCTGCTTCACAAGGTGTGTTTTAAGGGTCCAATTAATTAGTATTTCTGAAACACCCATACTATACAGATGAGGGCCAAATACTTCTAGGCAGCTAGCTAGATCAAACCCATTTGCCTCAAAACACATGCTGAAGTATTAGTTCAGCTCACAAATTTAAGTTAGCTATAAGCTAAGAACAAGAATCACACCAGTATCATTAACCTAGTAAGTATTTTGCAATGCCTGGTAATTTCTCTTCAGTAAAGAGGAAGACTGGTCCATAGCGTAAGGTGAGGCAATGGCAAAGATGCGAAGGAGCACTAACACTGCAGACCTGTAAAATGTCTAGCTCTAGGCAGTCATTACCTTCTTGAGTACCAAGGTCTCCCCACAAGTCAATGAGTCTATCACTAAAGTATGCATAGGTTGATGGTGAAATCATTAATGGGCCTTTTTTTAAATCTCATTTAAGTTCCTCATAATGGTCTCAATGACTCCCATCTTTTACTTCTGCAAATTATGTTCTTTGTGCATTGGTATTTCAGTACCATACAGTCTGTAAGGAAGAAAGAAAGAGTGAAAAGGTTGCCTGATATCCCTTAATGGTGTGGCAAGACACACGTATGTCAGGTGCTACTTCTGCTGCCACTACTAAACTGAGAGAAGATCAAAGAAAAAGTTAACAAAGGAATAGGATTACACTCCAATTGAAAAGACTGAAAATAGTTGTAGTTTGTTTTTTATAAAACTTCAATTTAAATATTGCCTGAAGACCCTTAATTCTTTTTCAGATCTCCAAATGGCTTTTCTTGCATGTTTTTCCGCACTCACAGTTCAAGGGTTATTTTACATCACACCAGTTCACACAAGTGTCAGTTCCTTTGCAATCACAGGCTCAAGAGTAATCTCTGCTGCTGCTAGTACCAAGGTGCACCTGCAATACTGCCAGAATTCTAAAATTATTCAGAGTATTAAAAAAAAACCAAAACAAAACCAAACCCAAAAACTTCTGCTAAGGGTGCATCTGGCATATTCAACAAACAATATTCTACCTGGATGTGCCTGTAACACTGAGCAGCCATCATTGTAACCAACTGCAAAAGGAAAGGAAGTATGCTCATAGATAACACTACCATCAGATAATTTACTACATATCTTTCTAAATTAAAGTATACTATCAACTATGGATGCACATCACTAGAATGTGCAATTTTCTATACAGAACTAAGTCCAGTACCCTGCCTCCCGTGTAACCTGTGTCTGATGCTTTAGAGGAAGACAGTAACTGCATAATAAACCTTTCCAGTTGTGCAATAATGCATGCTGCTGGAGAGCTGGGATATTTCTGTCAGGCATAAAAAAAGTAGAACACTGGACAAAGACAACCATTTGACCTTCAAGAGTTTTTCTTTGTCAAATGCAGAGTAAGAAACACATAAGTGACCCTGAACAATAATTAAAGCTATGTACAAATTTTGACTTCTAAAACAAGATATTATAGAACAGATAAAGAAACAGACAAATGCAAAGAAAGGAAGGCACATTGAACTAAGAAATGACAAAAGAACCTTAATTCATACAGCCAACCTGTGAATTCCTTCACCAAAAACACCTCCAAACTCTAATGAGATTAAAATTCTGTCAGATTTCACAGGGAACTTGATACAACACTCAGAATTCTCTTCTAGAGGAAGGAGCTTAAGGCTGAGTTTAGATGCGTTTATAGCTCTGATCAACAAACTTTGATGTGACCTCTCCAATATCACACAAGTTAAGAAAACTATCGGGAATTAGAAGCCTTCTTGCCCATGTGGTCTTAAAAAAAACCAAACAAACCCAAAAAACAGACAAAAAGGGTGTGGTGTTTATATTCCTTGAGATGAACAAATATATCTTGTGTACAAACTCAGTGAATTAATGCATTACATACATTTCTTTCTGGAGGAGCCACTTCAATAAGGAATGAACACAAGATACATATCTTGAAAGATTAGGTTTACCTGCTAATAATGCACATATCAAGAGGCTTTAAAAAGTGTTATAAATGCCATTAACAAGTATAGGCACCAGACCAGGATATTTATAAATTCAAAATGGCATGTCACTCAGACTGTAATCAATTTAAAGAGGCACTGTGAAAGGTGGTGATGCTGCTATGCAGTAATTACTACTACTGTAGAATGAAATAGTGTTACCTAAATGAATACTTGCTCTACATTAATTCCCTTTAGTTAGACAAGTACATGAAGTATGCAGAAAAAGTTCTATTAGTCTATAAAAGGCGTTAGTGTTAAGAAATGCAAAGTACTTGCATCTTCAATTTTATAAACTTCACAAAAGGTGCAAATGATTTAATGCTTCCCAGGCTCACATAGGCAGGTCAGTACTGTTATGTCTAGTTTTCCTAGAAGTACCATCATCTCGGGGCAGTGCTTTTTGCAAGCTTGACATAGCAGCAGTTCTTTCAATGTCTATCACAGCATACAGCTCTGTGCGCCTGGTTGGAGTTTGCGGAAGTGGAGTGGTGGGGGTTTTTGGAGTCTGAGGGTTGTCGGAGTCACTACCACCTTCCAAGTCAACCTGTATATAGTTGAGCTGCCTGTGTTCTAAACTTGGACGCCTAATGTCAAAGTTAAAGACTGTTGGGGTACAGTCCCGACGTCGTGTAAATTCTACTTTATGAGCACTTGCTGGTACTGTTACATTCTCTGTATTGACATAATTATGCATTGGATCTAGGTTATTGTGGTAGCCATTCAGAGATGGGGTCTTTGGTCCTAAACTGTCATCTTCATCTCTACTCAGCTTGCGGGCTTCCCAAACAGGAGGCAAGGATGGCAAGTTCTCATAGTTCAACAGCGCAGTTCTCCTCTGAGCAGAGTTGTTAATGTTCTGGGTGTCTGAGGTACTGGTTGATGTCAAACGACCTCTCCTGACCCCTGAGGCACTAGGGATTGATAACCTATTTATATTTTCATACACGAATTTATTACCAGATGGTGTTTCTCTACGTTCATCACTGTCGTACCCAGTGTCCCATTCAGTGTTGTTTGTGCTGCTGCCGCTAACTTGGTCTCTCCCAAGTTGCTCCAGTTTCTCTCTTTCCATTAACTGCCTTTGAACAGGTGTTGGTCCTAAAACAAACTTAACTCCTTCAGGCTCCAGGAGAACCTGGGCATCTCTGTCATCAGTACACATCTGGTCTTCTTTCATTTTAGTTGTTTCAGTGTTTGAAAGCTTTGATTCCAGTGGCGCATGCACACTTGATCGATTTTTTCTTTCCTCTTGTACCCCAGTAGTGTTGACGTAAGTGTGCACCTAAAAGGGGAAGGAAAAAAAAAAAGGAAATTCAAATGTTATTTACGCTTTTTTTCCCCTCCAAATTTCTTTCTTTCTTAACTCCCCGCTTTTCTAATCAAAATACCTGAGAACCAAATCTTGTGATAGCAGCTGTTTAAGAGCAAAGGTCATCTCTCTCACATTTTACTGAACTGTGCTCAGTTTTGGGTTGTTTACCTGAAATTTTGTTGTTGGTTTTGTTACTATTACTCTAACAAAAGAACAGAATTTACATCCTACATTAATAATTATTTTGATTTGATGTTTCATGTCAGTTGTGCTCTAGTTACAGCTTTTCAGGTTCTATTGCAGCTCTGCTCTGGTCAGGGCAACCTTGGGCTGCTCTAACTTAGCTCATTTGTCCACTTGGACAAATCGGTGAATCAGAGCTCTACTTTGTTGTCCCTTACCATGACAGCGACCAACAGTTCAATAGTTGCTTCAGCTAAATTTATCTTTGTAATTTCCACACTGCAAAGGAAATTTACTGGCCATATTAAAAAAAAAATTAAAAAAAAAAATCAAACCAAGACCTAAAAAACCCCCACAATCTCACCTTGTGTACAACTTAAGCAATGAGAAGAGAGGTTGGCTCTAGTGGAAGAACGAGCCATTCCTTCTCCAAGAGCCAACAGCCTCCATTAATACCAGAAACTGAAGTAGAAAAATATACAATTCCATACAAACTGCAGCACTCAGAATTAAAAAGGAGCAGGAGTTGGCACCAGGTGCCACTAAGACAGGCAGGAATACACCACTAGTTTATCCCTCCAAGTTCCCACAGTGGATCAACACAAGGCTGAATGGGAAAGACTGGAGTAATGGATTCTTTCTCTAAATTTTAATTCTGTCTGGCTACCGAAACAGTGAAAGTAGTATTTTACAGCAGCAGGCATCTAGCCTTCCCAACTTCTCTGTCAAGCTCTACAAGCTGAAGTGTTATTTACAGCTCACTTGACTCCTACACCGATTCTTTACTCATTTACTCTTCAATAACTCCTACAATAACACTTGGACTCTTGTTTGGGGGCTCCTAACAAATCCTTTCCCACAAGACAGTTCACTGCACTTTGCTCTGGTTACCTTCTCTTGTTTCCAACACTGTTTCTTGTCACACACAGGAGTCTTCCTAAACCACATTACATTTTATTAAACTTGACTAACATTTTTATCAGCAATCGGCAACCTAAATGATGAGATAGAACACACCCTCTCAAAGTTTTCATTCTATCCCAGACTGGCAGGGTTTTCACTGACAGGAATGCCACCAGCCTGGAGAATTGACCTCATAGAAACCTCATGAAGTTCAGCAACAGCAAATGCAAAGTCCAGTGCCTGGTGTGGAACACCACCAACAGTACAGGCTAGGCACCAAGTGACTTGAAAAACAGCCTTGCAGAAAAGCATGAGGGGTCCAGGTGGTTGGTAAGTTGAATGTGAGTCAGCATTGTGCCCTTGCAGCAAAGAAAACCAACTGTGCATTGGTTTGTGTTAGCAAAAGCACAGCCAGTAGGTTAAGGAAAGTGATTATTATCATCAATTAAGCACTTGTGAGATTGAATCTGGGCTCCCCAGTACAAGACAGACATCACCATACTGGAGCAAGTCTGGTAGAGGGCCATGATTAGAGGGGCTGGAGCATGTGACATACAAGGAGAAGCTGAGAGCTATCCTTGTTCAGTCTTAAGAGAGGGCCAGGAAACCACCTAACAGATGTTTTCAACTACCTAATAGATAAAGAAAAGACAGAGCCAGACCCTCAGCAGAAGGCTAAGGGGCAAGGGACACCAGCTGTAACAGGAAAAAATCCAATTACATGTTAGGGAGAAATGCTTTCACAACAAAGGTGGTGAAACACTGGAACACGTGGCTCAGAGACACTGCGGAATCCCCTCGTTTGGAGTAGTCAAACCATAACAGGACAAGGCTCTGTGCAACTGCCTCTAACTTTGAAATTTGACCTAGAGAACCCTAGAGGTCCCTTCTAACCTAAATTATTCCATGATTTCTATTCACCAAACAGAAGAACTTATATGTAAAGCAGCTTTTTAACCTCTCATTATAAAGTACAGTTTATGTGTTTAAAAATAATTACTGAAATTTCTGAAAAGAGTATATGCGAATACATACTTTCTGTATCTTTATTTGTATATAAATATGAAAAGCAACTTAAAAGTTACTTTTCCTCAGCAAGCTATCCTACAAAGTATCATTTTAAAGAGACAAAGCAAACACTTTTCTGAGGTAGTTAACATACAGCAGAAATACATTATACCTGATACTGAAAAACATAAATGAAAGCCTATAGAACAAGCATCAGAAAAATCTGAACTAATGTAAAACTTAAGTTATATGAGGGGAAAAAAATACCCACTTGCTCCTCTGGTACAAGTAAAGGATGTGTTGATTCTTCACCGACAGAGGGGAGGCGTGCACTTCCGACAGAAGGATGTCTGCTGGAAGGATGTGATGAAGCATCTCCAAAAGATGGATATCTGGGATACCCATTAGGTAAACTTTGTGCATTGAACCCAGGAGCTGATTCAATTAGAAAACAAGCAAAACCATATTAAAATAGAAAATTTTACTGTATATGAGCAAGATGCTTTATATCTTCATTTTCAATTTTCAAAAGAGAAATTACAATACGTGAAACAGTATTAAATATTCACAAGACTCAATTTTGCTGGGGGGGAAGAAAGGGAAAGCAAATTGCAGAGTATAGCATCCCAGTATCTACTGGGAAACATGTCTGAAGCAACCACTGAAATCTAGGTGTATTATATAGCACAGTCCTCCCATTAAACTCCGTATCCAACTTCTCTTTCTACCATTAACAGCACGTCTCCCTAACAAACAGGGACTTACTTACTTAAGCTTCCATTTCTCTGAAATCATCAATAACCTGGAATTCCCAGTTTCAAATATCAAGCCATCTGCCTGAGATTACCTAAAATCCTCAGGTATTTTTGAAAGGACTTCACTCTATCCATCCATCTACTCAGCAAAAGGAAGATTCCAAACCCACTGTAGATGTGATATTACTATTACTTTTTTCCCCCCCTAATAAAAAGGTTGGAACATTGCCCAACATTAACATTTCTCAGAAATGCTACAAGTAAAATATGGTGATATATTATAAAGAAATTCAATAGGTGTATTCATAAGTGTTCTTGTGCAACAACTAAGTTCCCAGAACTTACTTCTTAAAGCTGAAGAACCTGACTGACTATGACAGTTTTGCTCCCAAGACAGGATTCTCAAAAGAGAATCCTCAGCAAGTACCTCAAGAGAATGCATTACTGGTAATTAGCCTCTTAGCTTTAAATTAGTTTTCTTTATAATTACTTAAAGATTTAATGCAAACTAAATACTATTTTCAGCTAAGTACCACATTACATTCATGTATGTCATCTGACAGAGTAACCATACTTACTGGTAGGTGTTCGAGGGGTTCTTGGAGCTTCCAGCTCAGTTTGATGATTATTCCTTTCTACTACTGGTTCTTCTACCACATTTATGCTATTGTTCTGCATTATCTCTTGCAACATATTAAATAGCTCTTCTGCACGGGCACATTTAAAGGCAAAGATTCCTATAAATACACAAGAAAAAAAAATCAAAATCCTTTAACGTAAGAAACATGCCTTACAATGTATTTAACTTTCAAAAAATAGAACTGGAATCGACGTAATAAATACCTGTTAAAGAAGCAAAAACGTTAAGAAATTTTTAGTGCATCAAAACACACAAAATTACTGTGAGAACCTTTAAAGTGTTTATCTAATAGAAGAATAAGATTCCCATGCACCAGAAGTTAAATTAGAACAGAAAACTGGTTCAGTTAAGAGCAAAACTAAGCTTTGAGTGCTAAATGAGGGGTAAAAAAACCCAAACAAACAAAAAAACCCAAAAAAACCCCACAAACCACAAAACAAGGCAAGATTTTTTCTTTTTTTTTAAGCTGATAAAAAGGGTATCTGTTAAATAAATAAATTTAACACCCCCCTCCACTAAATGAAACTACTGTGGTGCTACAAGGTCATTTTTTAAACCAGATTTCTATTAAATTACCATAAAAATAAGATACCTGCACAACAGGAAAGAAGGATTTAAACACCGGGTAAAAGTTTAGTTTCTTTAAGAAGATTAAAATGAAAAGCTAGTAAGACAAACTGTGTGAAACAGACAGTAACAAACCACTTGCTTTAGGCTAAAGGATAGACACAGAACACAAAGTTAGCAGCAATACCATGTATTTTGCGTGTGTATTGTGCCACTTTGCCTTTAAACAGCAGGGAGCGCCCCAACTTACCCTCACCAGCAAAGTCGCAGCTTTGGATTATTCTTCCATTGAAAGCATGAAGTTAAAGTTGACATGCTTGTTAAACGTGGGTGCAGGTGCTCATTTTTTAAAGTGACTATTACAATCTTAAAACACTCTTTACTAAACACTACCTACCTATACAGCTAGTTCTGTAAGTGCAATTATGTTAATATGTGGCAATTACTATCATCATCTATTTATTTAAGGACGCAGAACTTTGACAGATCAGAACTACCAGAAATGCTCCACATGGCAGAAGTTCACAAAAACGCAGCTGGGAATATACCAAATGGGCTAAGAGGAATGACGCTCAACAATTAATATTCAGCTGGTGCAGTGAATAAGCTTCATGCTTGCAACACGGCAGCTGCAGAGCTGCTTCTACTACATTTCCCCAACCCATGATCCAGCTCAAGTATAATAGTCCATGTTTAATTTTTCATGTATTTCTGAAAATTCACACAGGATGCTTAAATCTTAATGGACAAAAAATAAAATAAAAAAATAATCTAGCTTCACAAGCTTTAAAAAGCTCCCAGTATGTTTCTGAGAAATTCAGCTGCCTTTGCCCCTTTGTTTAAGAAAGGAGTGCTTCCAGTTGCCAGTTCCTTAAAAGATCGAGTTGAACTAAACTGGCACTGAAGCCGCAGGCAAAAACAACTTGATGAAACCTTGATTTTTGTTAAATACATTCACATTAAATACAATGTGATCTGCCACTTACACAATATGGTGACACATGGTGATCAAGTTTTCTGTCCTGAATTATCTTTTAGCTTTGCTCCCAAAACACGTCCTCAGGGTTTTTAAAATCTAGCACAAACTCAATGTTTCACCATCAGTGCATTCTGACAACTTATCAATAGATATAATTTGATATTAAGTAGAAGACACAAACAAGAATACTGACTAATGTAATCAGTAAAAGTTGCTGGGCAGTATTCAGGGTATTCTCAAATGAAAACCTTCTCGGACATCTTGCCAAGTGAAGATGAAGTTTTGCAACTGTGCCCACAAAACCCAGTGTAGGTCTCAGGAACAATGCCCCATTGCAAAATGACAGCAGAGAGAACATATTCTGCCAGATTTCTTTTTTCTCAGTATTTGCAGTGTTTTAGTATTACATAAGGAAGGCAAGAAACAAAAGAGGGAGGAAAGGGTTGCTGCTCACACAGCCTGCTTAATCTTATTTTCAAAAAAAATAAATAAAAAATTAGGAAGCAGAGAAGTCAATTAGACTCGGTGGACAATTTTGCAGACTTGCTAATAGGCCACGGAGAAGAACCTTTGAAATAGTATTGACAATTGAATTTTATTAGTATCTCTTTTACATGTTTACAAGAAGCAGTAAATTAAACCTGCAAAATCAATGAAAGTGATTTTCTTCAAAACAAAGCTTAATATGTTCTCCTCAGAAGTCTGAAAATTTAATTTAGTATGGAATATACTGTAACATTTGAAAACATCTCTATTTCTCATTAGGAGATGAACTGAGAACGCCTTCTAAACTTTTATCAAAAAAAACCCCTGTCTGCCCTTACCTCTACTTGGACAATGAAGATTGACCAGCTTTGTTTATGATCAAGTTCTTTCATCTTCCTGATTTTTTACAGTGAAATAAAAAAAAAAATTGCAGTTGCTAAACATCATTATTCATAAAAGCACTAGTAAATGCTAAAAATCTGTAAGAAAAATAAAAATGCTACTTAATTTCACAACATATGAATACATAAGAATTCCAACTACCCACAGCTACATCACAGTAGAAAGATGCAGAATAAGCCTGAGACCTCAATCAAAACAGCTACTCCCTCAGGGACTGCTGCAGTGAAGAGAAAGAGAAAAGCCTAAATCTTCTCACTGGGAGCCAACCTTGGCCAAGGCAGGCATGATCTGGGAACTGGAAAGGTAACCATGTTTTTCCAATTAAAGCCACACAGAAAATAACTGAGCATAGCTGGAGTTTAGACACTTCATACAAAGATGTGTCAAAATTTGACAATGATGTCACTGATATAAATGAAAGTGGTATTTGTTTTAGGAAAAGGATGAAACACAAGTGTGTTACTGAAGACAATACCAGGGTAGCAATATCCAGCTCATACCAGTGCTCCAGTCTTTTAAAAATCTTAAAAATAGAGAATTCTTTGAATTCTGAGAAGATTCCTCCACAATTCCAGGTTTCACTGCCCCTCCCTGAAAGTCAAGTCAACCTCTAAGGTAGGAGAATTTCCCTGTCAAAACACCTCCTAAGTTGACCAGAAGCATCCACACTTACAAGCATGAAGTGCTCCAGACCTACAATTCCCAAAACTATGTGCAACTCAAATCCTCATTTTACCATAAGACCACTCCTCATAAGGTAACTTACTTTTTATCCAGAAACCACATTCACATATATCAGTATAGCCTTTATAACCCCTGCCAAAGGACAGGCAAATATACTTTCTTAAACAAAATTGACTTCCAACATCAAATAAATTTTCAGAAAACTTTATATACAAAAATTCCACATACCTTGTCCAGTTTGACACCTTCGGCCACTTTCAAAAGAGAAAAGATTCGAGTCATAGCCATAGCGACGGAGACAGAGGTAGTGCCATTTTACAGAGTCCCTTTTACGGGTGTACAAAATTAGTTCTGTATCTGTAAGTTCCATTATGCCAGAACCCAGTTCATTACCATCATCATCGACATTAATAACCTATAAAAAGGAAGTTAAATAGCATTAGGTAAGTATTCTTTTAAGCACCAATACTACTAATAAAAACCTTCATGTTTCACTGATGCACTCCATCTGCTCTGTCATATGAGTTACAAGCCTTAAAAGTTTAAAAACAACACCACTTCACTTAACCAGTTCCTTCGCTCCCCCAACCCAGAATTAAAAGAATACATATTTAAAAGCAATATGAATGAAACTGCATAATATTATTGTAAAATCTGAGGAGAAATTTAAAAATAGAAGATTCATAAGTTTAATTTTTTTTTTTAAACTGGCTTTATGTACATATTCTAGTATTTCCACACAGATAAGGCATACCTCAAATAATGAAATCTTTCAGAGCCCCATTTCTAAAAAAAAAAAAAAAAATATATATATTTGCTTTGTCATATAACTCCACTTACAGTGGGAAGAGGAATGAAAAAGGATAAGGGGCTCCAAGATAAAGCTTCCTTCACATACCTGTATAGCCTTGCACTGTGCTGAATCACCAGACTGTTTTAGATTTTTTTTTTTATGCCTTTTAAAAGTCAACAAATAATTCAAATACCCTACAGTTATCTTGCATGAAAACGTGCATAAAGCTTAAACTCTTAGTCTTTCTGCTTTTAAACCAGTTGGAGGTTATCTGCATCCTTTATGGAATTCAGACAATGTATATTTTCCTCTGCATGTATTTTACCTCACAATACTACCTTTAGCAGGATTCTTTCTTACTGAATAAAAAGGCTACCAAAAAAATCTTCCCTATGGTATCAGTTAAAGTTACTCCTTAAAGAGGCATTTTCAAATGGAAATATAGTCAATTGAGAAGAATTAGGAATAGTTTCATCCGCCACTGAGGCTTATGCCAACTTTCTTCATTTTGCAAATTATATTCTTTCATCTTCTCCCCCCTGCTGCTAAATCAGCGACCCATACAAACAATAGAGAAATTCTACAATGAGAAAAACAGGAACTAGTTACACAAAGTGATGTCAAATTCATAAAAAGCAAGAAAACAGAAAAATATTTTATCCTTCAGTTTTTTGTACTGATAATATTAAACATTTCCAGAAATTCCCATGGCTTTAAAGCTCATTTCAGTGTTGCCCTAAGGCAACCCGTGAATCATTTTTCACTATGGAAGCATTACATTCCTTTGCCAACTCACAGAGACAGTTTGGAGCACAGAAGCAAATCTGACTTGTGTGACTATGCAAAGGTATGTTTACTTAAAGTCACTGACTTCAGCAGCTTCACGTTAAGCATGTTAAGCACATGAACAAGTGTTCACAAGCTTAGAAATTCCAGGGATATATAAGGGACAGAAGCACACTTATAAATAAAATTTCTTCAAGTCAAGGACAAAAGTTCTCAAAATGCTATAATCAGGAGTGATCTTCAAGTAAAATCTTCTATTGCTGACCCTGCATCTGGGTTCATAATCACACTTCTGCAATAGCTCTTCCCTGATGCTTACGACTCCCTTCTTAACTTCCATAACCTCCTAGAGGCAACAAAACTTACTTGGGCCCTACCAACTGAAATGGAGATGGACCAAAACCACAGGGCTTCTCCTTCCTGAAGATAGAAACTGTCATAAAAAAAGCCTATTCCTGTCACTGCTGGTAAGAGAGGATTTCTAAAGGGGCAAGAGAAACCTGCAGCCACAGACACCTGCAACTCCGCCATGTTTTAACCGTCCAGTAATTCTCACCCTATTTTCATATAAATTTCTTCTGTCGTAGATATACTCCACAAGAAAGCAACAAAATAATTCACAGCATACCATGTCTGTTGCTTACCTTAAACTTGTTTCGATGGTTATCTGGGACAGTTTCTTTATCTGGACAGCTACAACAGCTACCCATGACTTCTTTAGAAGACCATGTGATCTCTAAATGGGGAGAAAAAAAAAACACCAAACCACAAAATGATCATTTAGTTGAAGTAAAAATAGAGTATCATCAACAAAACAACCCAATACAAATTACTCTCTGAAATTACAATTCTTCATGATGAATTTTGCAGTCATAAGCAATAAAAAAAAGAACATAAATACTACAAATATTTTTAAATAGTGAAGTTAGATTTGGCATTAAGGAGTTGCAACAAACACCAAGCTGATAAAGTCCTACCAATAATTCAGCTTGAGGTTACTACCAAACAGACCCATTTGATTTGTCTCCTTAATTCCCATGGTAGCAGCTTGGGGGAAAACAAAAACCAGCAACTTACTGGGTGCGATTCTCATCTTCTAAACCAGGGCCTTTATGCAAGGCAACTACCTGGATTCCAGTTCCGTCTAAATGAGCACTCCCGGCTTAGACTGCTGAGCACAGCCCTAGTGACGCCTATACAAGCCCTGGGCTGTAGGAGGTTACCAGGCACAGGCAACACAAAGAGCCCACATGGCAATCCTGAAAGGCTGCCCTGGCTTCAGCACCTCCAGGGCTGGCTGGCAACAGAGGGTGGAGGTGTTCCAGGCCTGCAGGCAGCCCTGCGCTGGCAGCCATGCAGTGAGACTCTCTCTGTGCTTCCACTTTTAAATACTTCCCATATAGCAATGTACATAAAACGTTGTAATTGAAGTCAAGGGAAGGAAAAAATCCCACATTTAACACTAATATTTTAAAACTTGTTTTTTTATTTCTGTTAAGTTCCATTTGGACTAAGTTGTGTTACAGTCTACTTCACCTGCTGTAAAACAGTAAAACAGTCAACTAACACAGAACAGTATGGCTAAATTAAGGAAACCAAAAATAAGTATTTGATATTTTTGATATTTTCATTTAAACATTTTTGTATGTATGGTAAAACTTTCATAAAACAGTATGATAAAATGTTCATAGAACCAAGTCTCAACTTGCTTCTCCACGCTCTACCTCGTTGCAGAGGGTCCTAAGACTCCTGTTTCTTAAATACAAGAAAGTCAGACAAAAGAAAACCTAACCCATTTACCTCATGTTTATATTGGATAAGAACTAAAATTTCCACTACACAAATGAAAAGTGGGTCAAAATCCTGGAAGAGAGCTAGTAAGACAACAAGAGATGTGACATTAGGAATCAAGAAGAAGGAAAGCAGAAGGGGTTGGTAACTTTTCCTGACCAAATGGGAAAAAAATAGGATATCACCTTAAGAAAACCAGGAGTTGCTTTCTATACAGGCATTTGTAGTAGCATGCAGCAGTAGTATCCAAGTAGCACCTCAGTCTGCTGAGAAATAAGGTGCAAGGAATACAATAAAGAACAGCTATCTCTTCCCTTCTTCTTGACCAAAAAAGCCACTCAAAAGAGATATTGCTACCCTAGAGACTACATAAATATGTCACCAAAACTGTGCAGAAGTGAAATGGAGAACTTAACAGAGAGAGAGTAACAACATGGCGTGGATTAACCCAGTAAGAAAGAGGCAGAGTGCCAGACACATAGTCAAAGTCACGGATTCTCTCATGTCATTTCTGGCCATAACATGAAAACATGCATTAATTTGACAGAGCTTTTTTCCCAACTCAACATGAAACTGGGGGGTTGGTTGTTTGCTTCTACTGTTGCAGAGAGACGCTATGCTACAGACAACTGGTTTTTTGCATAGTGAAGTCCTGAATTTTATTAATCAGCCCAATCACTCTCTTAATTACAGACTACTTTTAATAGTCTTCACAGATGCATCCCATTGTTATTTTAACTATTTCATTTTTTTGCTTATGAAGTCTCCCCGTTTTATTTAGAAAGGGAGATACAGGTAATAATACCTATTACTAATTTCCTACCCTGGCACCCCACAATGCCTCACTACAGTAATGTTCACATGTTGGTCTTGTTAGCCTACTGACACTACCTTATTTATTCTGAGAATCCACTGCTAAAAAGAGCAACAGGTAACAATAGGTGCAATACAGATTAACCATGAATTTATAAATTTGCAGCAAAGGTTTTCAAGCTCTGGTCCATGCAGCAGTCATAGCTGCAGATGCTTCAAGCAGCCTTCAGGCACAGATGCTTGCACTTAGTAAAGCTCAGTTGTAGACCTCGCCAAATGTTTTGACAAAGTGGAAACAGAACTAAATAGCAGCATGCTGTTATAGTATCATGGCTTTTTTTGCATTCAGCATAAAATAACTGATCAAATCTGTTGCAGGCAGGTGCCTGCAAACTTAGAAAACAATGAGAAAAACCTTAACTGCAAAGTAGTTTGGGAAAAATCACTAAAGTTACAAGTAGAAAGCTGAAGTATAGCCATGTCGTGGTTTGGCCTCAGCCGGCAACAGAGAACCACGCAGTTGCCTGCTCAACCCCCGAGGGCGGTGGGGAAAATCGGAAGAAAAAGGCAAAACTCGTGGGTTGAGATAAAAGGCAGTTTAACATAAGAGCAAACGAAAGAGGAGAACAACAACAGTGACGGAGGGATGCACACACAGGGTTACTGTACCGACGCTCACCGACCGGACCGCGCAGCCCCAGCTCGCTCCCGAACCGCGCCTTCCTCCCCCTCCCGGCCAGCTCCCTTTTATGGACTGGGCATGGCGTCACGTGGTATGGAATACCTGTGTCCCGGGCCAGAAAATTAACCCTATTCCCGCCGGAACCAGGACAGCCATTTACATCTTTTGTGGATATAATCCTGGGGCTATGCTATAAGTGTGTTTTCCTTTGTTCCAGCTATGAGAACCAACAGCTCTGTCTGTATGCCTGTAATACATTTTCAAGAGGAGCACCAAATGTGAACTGCTTTGAAATGCCCTGTTCATGAGGGTTTTTGATAAATGGCATTTAATTGAACCATTTGTAAGGCAAAAATACAGTGAAAGCAAGAAACATATCCAGCTCATTATATAATTATTTAGTTGTTATATTTATAGGGTAGAAAATTCAGAAACTCGAAAAATCTTTCAAAAAACATTATTGTTATACCAAAAAAGGACACATCACTTGCTTTGGCATAGTTGTGTTCTGATGTGTGCTGCTCATACTGAGTATCGTTAGCAACCATAATATTTTGCATAGCTTTGATAAGACAGACACCATCACTCCATAAAGAAACTTTTTTTTCTTCGAAATGCTTCTCTTACAAAGTGAAAGTACAAGGAAAAAAATATAAAGATACAAAAATTTCTTATTAACTTGAGGGCTGGTTAGCAACAGTTTTCACTTATAACAATTTAGAAATAGGAGTAATATGAAATGATTTGCCCAGATCTCTCTTTCCTTCTAGGCCTGCCTCTCATCATCTACTTTGGAAAAAGGCCCAGTAAGGACTGGAAGCACATCTGATCCTTGTTTTGCATAAAAGAAAATGCCGTAGAGGTTTTGGAGCATCAGAACCTACAATTTTCTGTTACTTGGTGAAAGTCAGGCTGTGTCATGTTTGAACGTGGCTTAAGGGCATTTGGTTGTATTCTGTATAGCTGAAACTGATGTTTCTGAAATTTCTCACACCTCCACAAGAAAGGAAACCGCTGAGTAGCCAAACCATTTATATAAACTGTGTTGTGGCCAAGTTTAATTCCCATCTTTCTCTAATTTAGAAGTAGAACTTGAAGCTGGGTCACCCACAGACTGAAGGAGTGGCCTTGCCACTAGTTAATGAAACTTTTTATATTGTGTATATGAAGCAATCAGTCATGAAAGTGGAGCAGATCCGATTACGAGTTTTAATTTGTAGAAAATGCAGATAGAACAAATGACTGAATGTAGGAGCTGCTAGAGTCCGTACAGTTTCATAGCTATATGCTGAGCTGCTAATGGTCTCTATAGGGCTGCTACAAGCCTGATCCATTCTAGTTGGATTAGTTCTCATCAGCTATCTCATCCCAGAACTGAGTAACTTCATAAAAATTTTGGCTTCAATCAACATCTTTCAACAAAATTTATTTCACAGGAAAATTCCTGTATCAATTTTAATTATGACAGATTAAGATGTGGTACTTGTTCGGTCAACTAAGTGAAATAAGTCAGTATGTTTTGCAGAGTTTCAACTTCTGTCCCTGATTATCTGTAGGATAATAAGCTGCAGGATGTTTATACAAGTTTGGGCAAGGTTACATGACAGTCCAAGACAAGGAAGGGAAGAAGAAAGAAAGAGTGAAATAATGAAGAAAGAGAGAAAGAGGGAAAGAAAGAAAGAAAAAGGGGAAAGAAAGAAAGAGGGAAAGAAAGAAAGA
>VFFE01007795.1:1439493-1479845 GCA_008921705.1 Burhinus oedicnemus | reverse complement strand
TCATGGCTTTTTTTGCATTCAGCATAAAATAACTGATCAAATCTGTTGCAGGCAGGTGCCTGCAAACTTAGAAAACAATGAGAAAAACCTTAACTGCAAAGTAGTTTGGGAAAAATCACTAAAGTTGCAAGTAGAAAGCTGAAGTATAGCCATGTCGTGGTTTGGCCTCAGCCGGCAACAGAGAACCACGCAGTTGCCTGCTCAACCCCCGAGGGCGGTGGGGAAAATCGGAAGAAAAAGGCAAAACTCGTGGGTTGAGATAAAAGGCAGTTTAACATAACAGCAAAGGAAAGAGGAGAACAACAACAACAACTGACGGAGGGATGCACACACAGGGTTACTGTACCGACGCTCACCGACCGGACCGCGCAGCCCCAGCCCGCTCCCGAACCGCGCCTGCCTCCCCCTCCCGGCCAGCTCCCTTTTATGGACTGGGCATGGCGTCACGTGGTATGGAATACCTATGTCCCGGGCCAGAAAATTAACCCTATTCCCGCCGGAACCAGGACAAGCCATATGAAGATGTATGAAGTATAGCCACTGTATCTCAAGAATGACAAAGAAAGGGCACGTAATCAATAATCGTATCAGCTTGTTATTTTGTCTCCAATATATTCTAATACTAATACTTCAGAAAAGAACTGCAATGCTGCTTCAAAGGAGAGATGTGAACCAAGGCTATGAGGAAGAAATGCAACAGCTAGGGAACTGGCAGAATTAAAAATCACTCACCTAGATTTGGCCATTAATATTCCCAGCCTCTGCTGCAGCATCAGGGCTTCTGTCATACTCAAAGCGTCATGCTGTCTTGTCACAGAACTAATCATTTGACCTAGAACTAGAAGAGTACATAAAAATGTAATTTTTCTTGGTTTTAAGATGCCAGCAGTAAATATACTTTTTTTTTTTTATTTTGGCAGTATTATGTCAAGTGAGGTCTTCATGGATAGGATGCATCTGAAGTGGAGTTTTAGACAAGAGACTGATCTCTTAGAGCTTCCCCAGCATTTCAATGCCTAGCTAGGTCTTAGAAGAAAATAATCTTGTGCCCATTTCTGCCATGTAGCCTGTCACACTGGAGACTCCACTCATTCTCCACTCACTCCTTACCCAATTTAGTGTGTGGCATTGACAG
This sequence comes from Burhinus oedicnemus, assembly GCA_008921705.1. Classification (NCBI taxonomy): domain Eukaryota; kingdom Metazoa; phylum Chordata; class Aves; order Charadriiformes; family Burhinidae; genus Burhinus; species Burhinus oedicnemus. Next base: position 1,478,710 of record VFFE01007795.1, on the reverse strand, counting down.
ACACGAAGCTCCTGTTATCCTTAGCACATACCAAACCAAACCACAGCAGACAAACAGAAGAACACATACAACTTATTCTGCTTAACTCTCTCTTGCTTATCCTAGTGAACATACACAAATGCTGACTTGTATGGCTAACACATCGCCCTTTCTCTGCTTCCCTCATGATTCTTGCTCCATGACATTAACCATAAATTGCTTGCTTTCACTTCCACCCGTGCCCTGGATTACTCTCATAACTAACTATCCACTCACATTTAACACCAAAAACTCAACTGCTGCTTCCATCAAGCTAACAGTTAGCAGCTTCCATCCTCTGTTTGTAAAATCGCCAAACAAGCACTTGATGTTTCCATTGACAGTGCTTCTTAAACTCAAGAGAAGAGCTAAATTCTCAGAAAAAACCCTTTATTATTAGCCTTTCTTATCAGCCTTTCAGGATGTCTATGCAATCTTGTTTAAGTCCACTGCAGCTCTGCTTATCAGTACTGTCACAGTTCTTTGTATTCATCTGCTGTCCTCTGCCTTACGCCTGGATTAAAAGCATTTTGGGAACCCAAAGCACTCTTTTTGAATAGTATCAAGTGTAATGTAGTCCCAAACTCATCCCAGGTCCTAGGCATCGTAGTAACGGTTGCACAAGACTTACTGTGGAGGGATCGTGCAAGAGAACAGCAGAAATTCAATACTGGTAAATGCAAAATAACACATCTAGCGAAAGAGCGCTATCTGTTAGGAAAGATCAGTCATGTAGTCACGCAGTTCAGTGAAAACACTAGCTCAGTAGCTATCATAAAGGAAATGAAACAGAATCATATGGAAAGAACTAAAAGAGCCAAAACAAAAATAGAATTCTATCGTATGAATCCACAGTGCACCCATAGATGTAGTAATGTATGCAATCGTGCCTCCCCTCGTCAAAAAACCAGTAAAACCAGAAATGTGCTACTTGGACTGCTCAGCCTGGAAAAAGGCACCACACAGGACAGAAAAAGATGAGTACAGAATTATAGGTAACATGGAGAAGATAAATAAAGCACAACCATTTTCCAAATGCAAGCATTAGGGAGCAGCAGTTGACATTATTAAGCGGCAGGTTCAAAAAAACTACACAGAAGTACTTTTTGCACATGGTATGTAGTTAAACTTTGTGATCTACAACATCTTGTGGGAATGAATTCCAAAAATTTAAAGATTCAGGAAGTAATTGGACAAATGCAAGTTCCATTAAGAGCTTTTAAACTCAAGGATGTCACATCTGGCTCAAAAAGTCTCTAAGCTGCAGATACTTAGAATGATCTTAGGGAATGACCATAAAGTGTTCCTTCTTACTATTCCCTTCCCTATATATTTACTCTTGGCTGTTAGAATTTACTGTTTACTGTCAAAAACAATATGCTCTACAAACCAATACTTCAAGTCTGACCCAATAAAGCCATTCTGGTTAACGTAAAAGGATGACATGGACGCCGCATAAATTTTTGAGTGCACTGTCATAGGACATTAAAAAAAGAAATAACTAACAACTTGTATTTAATTGAAACTGAAACCTAGATTTCACAAAGGTACAGAAGGATAAACTTACTGAACTGCTTGATACATATGTATATTTGAGTATGCATACTAAACATAAAGATTCTCTGCTGTGCATAAGTGATATTTAGTATCAGGAACTCGCAGCAAGTCACACAATCTTTCTACAATTTATTTGCCCTTTAGCCAAAAGCTTTCTTGATCTAGGACAAAATTGTACACAGTTGTATTCAAGACCTATCCGTTTGCACAGGCTCTGGTTCTACGATGGCCCTTCCCAATCTAGCTGGTATGCTCTATGTTTTTTGGTCAGGTTAGATTTTTGTTGGCTTAGCACAGCAAACCAGCTCAGCTGAGAGTCTAGAAAATGTCAGAGCCAGCTGTGGACAGAATCACAGCCTTCGTCACCTCTGCCCAGTTTTCAGAAAACTTAGCCCCTTCACTAATTATCAGGATTTACTTAGTTTACCAAATTCCCTGCTAAAATCTTCAGGACAGGAGAAAGGAAGGAGGGAGTAGAAAGCTTGACCCACCCACTCTGGTGGAATCTTACAGGTAGTCATTAGAAAAATAATAAAATTAAAAATTTTTACGGGCAAGCTACAGTAGTGCAGGTGTGTTTGCACTGGTATTTACCCTGATATTTTTCTAGCAAAGTTTTAAAGCCTTCACATGGTTTGGCTACCTAAAGCAGACTAGCCTGTTTCAGTTACCTAAGAATGATTCTTAAATCACCTAAACAGAGTTTTAATGGATAAAAGAAAGCATATAAATTTACAGCACCTAACTTCTTTTAAATGTAATGCAATAACAAAATTATCCAACCAGTTGTTTCCAATTACAAGTTGGCTATTTACTCTGTTTGGAATTTTCCTAAATCTTCCCAGATTGCAAAATATTTACCCAAGCTTAAACATACAAGGAGAAGTAGACATTTTCACAGTCACAAACCTAAAAGTTAATCTTTTCAGTTATATCTACAATGTCAAATTTAGGAGCTGTAATTTCCCATTCATGAAGCATCAGTGGTGGTTGGGTGCAGTCATGCAAGGAGGGGGAAGGGGATGGGGAGTATTTTCTGCTTCTCCCTAACACTGCAAGGTAAAAATCCCAGGCAAGAAAAACCAGGACCAGGCCTTACCTAAACCTTGTTAACAGGAGTGAAAGTTAGGAGCTGCCATAACTTCACTAAGATTTATTACTTGGCCTGGTAAAGTAAAACACGTCTCTCTCCCTCACAGACTAAGCAGTGGCAACAAGTTATGCTAATCTCAAAAGTCAAGGATCTTGACTGTGTGTAAACACAGTAGATACTTCTTTTTTTTAAAAAAAAAGTCACAGTCAAAAGCTTAGAGAGATTCCAACATCTGCAATTCTCCAATCTTCCCAGGTTGGGTGGTCTGAACAATGCATGCATTCCCCTTGTGTAAGAAAGGGCACATGGACAAGCTGCAATCGTACTCCTCCTTTCGCTAATGATAACTGGTTGCCCCATTAAAGTCAGCTCACGGTTGCAAAGCCAATCTAAAAACTGGCATTACCTTAGTTCTGCATGCTCTGGGTACAAAATCAAACATTAACTTTGGGGGATATTTTCTGCAAGCATTAATTCCTAGCACACAGCTTTTAAAAATCGGGGAAGGAAAAACCCCAAACCATAGCATGCCTCACAAGAGGTAGGGAGAAGCAAAAGGTGCCTTGTCTGTAAACCTATCTTTTGCACATATTCTTTTCAAATGAAAAAGTGTCCCTTCAAACCACTAGCTGCCACAGTGCTAGATCCTCTTTATGTCTCACTCTCAGACCTACAAGCAGAGAGCAGAAAACGTAACTAAAGTGCATTAACATAATTTTAAGGCATTTCATACCAGAAAATCTTAGTTTAAAAAAAATTTTAAAAATACAACTAGGGCTTTTAGCTCATTCAGAAATGTGAATATCTGGAAAGCGCAATGAATACAATGGAATAACTGGAGAAAGATGCCTGTGTACAGGTTGTTAGCACTCAGGCTGACAAGCACTCGAACCTATTCATTCACATATTATCAAGCCTATTAGCAAGCACTTGATAATATTTTGATCACAGCTAAGTGATATAAACACATACTTATACTGTCATTTTTGCCTATAACATTCTAAATCGCCCCATTTAGAAGACTACATCTACTTTTAAATTTGAAGTGTCAGCATCAACCATTTTCAGAGACTGTTTCTTGCTTGGCCTATGCTATTTAAAAAGAAAATAAAAGGACCACTAGAACACCAAATTCCTCTGCAGTTTTATTTCCTACTCTTATTTAAAATATTTGCTTTAAAAGGTAGAGTGGAAAGAAGTATTATCAAACCCCCTCCATCTAACATCAATTTCTGTAGCAATAAAGCAGTTATGATAAAAAACAAACCAACAAAAATGCCACGAGTTTTGAAGGTATATTAAAATTGAAAACTCATTGACAGATAGATAAATCAAGATCAGGAATATTTCACCCTTTTCATTAATTTCTTTAAATAATTCTATTTAGCATAGTGAGTAGAATAATATTTTTCAAATTGTTACTTATTTTTAAAACTCGAAACTGCCTGGCACCTTGTATTTCGTCTTCAATAACAACGCAAGGATGTAACCTTCATAGTTTAAACTCTGTCACTTCCTAAGAAACATTTCTCAAAATGGGTTCCATAACCATTGTAAAGCGTTAGCCACGGTTTACCTAAACTTGAAACACGTTAGCCATCGTGTTTTATACCAACACTGAAATCAATCGTTACAGTGCAGAAAACTCAAAAATTAAATGTATTTAAGACTTTTTTTTCAGCTCCACCAGCACTATAATACTTGAGTGTTTCAGAACTACAGAATTGGGTTCTCATGGCTATTTACTATCAAAGAATGAACAAAAAGACTGTATTCAATTTGCAGTTTTATTAACACACTCTTTTAAGTGCAAGTTATATGAATGGTTTCAACACCTGCTTCTTTCTTAACTTCGTAATTAATGCTCAGATCAATCAAGTGAACAAACAAAAAAAATGGAAATGAGTTCTACTTGACAGCTTCAGGAGAGATCCTTAAGCTTTTTTTAAAGGGAAAAGCCCAATACTTGGGAGGAGAGTGCAGGGAACAGACAACGTAGTGGTTGTCATCTGTACAAGGCTAGGAAGGTTTCAGTATCATAGCTCCCGTTGGTGAAATAAATTCAAGTTGTTGCCTGGGAGGAGGGAACAGGCAGAATGACAAACATTTATTTATTTTTAAAAAACAAGTTCTCAGATATTTTCATATTCACTTTTTCAAATTGTTCTTTTAGCTGCAGAGTTTTGTTTGCTAGCTCTTTTCAATTTAATGTTACCTGAACATAATAGTGACAAAGCAGGAGACTAACAATTTCTTTTCATTTTTCAAAATTTCATTTTGGGTCCTCTTTAAAGTTATTTGCAAACATGAGACACATGTATGAAAAGATGACTGTTACTTAAAAAAAATAAGTATTCTGCGGAAACCAGCGTTTGTGGGAGTAAGAAAATTTAAAAGTGACTAGCGTGTTTTCTTCCTAAGTGCTTAAAACTTTGAAAGAATGGACTCTACAAGCTATTTCAAACTCAAATTGTGCCATTTCAATTTACATCTACCACATAAAAGACACTTTACCACAAAAAGGAAAAACTTTAACTTGCACATGACTCTCCATCCCAGGGTCATCAACGTTGGGCACTTTTCATCATGAAGCACTCTCATCTCAAAAACAACTAGCAGTAGCCCACACAATAGAAATACAGAAATTTACTTGAATTCGTAACAAAAACGGTACCTTTCACAGAAACCATGACCTTGCAGATATAATAACCTGTGTGAAGCGAAGCACATTTGGCTGAGAGCCAAATTTCATTCTTCTGTTTAATGGCCCTAAGAGCAGTAGGGACTAGACCTCCTAGGAAAATATGAAGGTTCCTGGGAAGCCTTCCTGAAGCCTTTACAATTGCCTTGTTGTGGACCTTAGCTGTATGCCAGATTGGAGCTATATTTTCCTGTGACATAGCTGAATCTCTCCACAACCTGTAGCACAGGGAAGCTACAAACAGGTTTTTTGTTCCTTGATGCCTGTTGTGTGAGCCTGTTTGAAATGGGAGAGCTTGAGGGTGCCCCTCCTTAACCTCCTCTCAGGTAAGAGGATGTAGCCTCAAACTACAAACTACAGAAGCAAATTGGAGATGATTTTTATTTTGGTTTTTTTTCCTGAAAATCCATAAAGTCTGCACTAAGAGACATGAAGTCTGTTGTATTTGCAGCTTAAAGGTAGAATTAGCTCTATACACAGGATCATCCCAAGCCCAGAAAGGGCTCTTTCTCCTGATGCCTTGGAGTTCAGGAATTACCAGAAGTGATGACAATGGCATATTATTTGTATCTATATAAAAATATGCATAAATTGCTTAGTATTAAGTAAAACTCTGCCTTCTCCCTTCCTCCAAGCATGTTAATGTTGTCACCTCTTATATAACTCCTTAAAAGAAGCATAATTGACTCAAAACTATTACTTAAGAGAGCTAACACTCAAAATACTTTGTGCAGGAACAGACCCATCACATTTTGAGATTTTGCCTCTTACAGACTCATTTCTTTTTTCTGTCTCACCGGGGCAGAATTTTCTACCTCACCTTTTTACAGGATGATACTAAATATGAAGTGATTTATTTCAAATTTGACATCCTTCATGTTTCATCATTTCCATCCTTGCATACATGTTAAATATTGCTTGATATTTCATGACAACTGGTGTATTTAGATTTGTTTAACAGTGAATTTTCACTTTGCGAAAAATCTAAGCAGCAAGGATGGGATGCAATTTATAAAGCAGCCTATTTTTCTAGATCCTTCACTAAGGGTACTGAGGACATAATATGTCAAAGGGAAAACATGCTTTAAGAATTACTGCATGAATCGTGGATTCAATCCTCTATTTAAAAATTCACCCCACAATGGCAAAATTTGCATTACCTTTACCAGCCCAAAATCTTCTTATGACAGAACCTGAAGCTTACATACTAGATTCCTTCGAATGCCAGCAACTCCACTCAGCTTCTGTTTTCTGTTTTTCTCTTTGCCCTATGATAAGCCACACAGCATCGAACCTGCCCCTCCCTGAAGCTCGTTCCAATACATCTTTCTCCTCTTTTAAACTCTCACAATTGGAAATACTTGAAGAAAGCATAGCCAAATCCCTACGGATACATTATGATAAGTGATTTTCTCAGCTTAGAGTTTTTGAGCACTCTTTATGCTAATGGTTATTCTACAGCATGGAATAATTTCCCCTGAATACTGTCACTTCAGAGATTAAGTACAAACTGAGAGTATAAACCTGAGCATTTCAGGTTATATATAGACAATTTCTAAATAACTCATTACATCCTTGGCTCGTTAACCAGAGTTGTCACTACAGCAAAGCAGCTTTAATTTTTCCACACAAAACAAATTTTGGATGAAAGTAGAAGTCCTACAGGCATTTGAGACAGCAAACAGACTAATAAAACAGAGGAACCAACTTACCGTGCAAGAAAAATGTTACTGAGTAAAATAATGACTGTTTTATTACCATGGTATTCCGTCCACAAGATAGGTGAAGGCAGCTGAAAAGATACTGCAATCAGTCCTTTGAGTTTTGCTGGTAGCCAAATACTGCCCATTTCATAACTGGCTAATACAATGGATTAAATGGGTAACTTACTTATCTGATGTGGCAAATCTTGCGTCTTCAGTCGTGATGTAATCCATGGTGGCAAATTCTATATGATTTAAGAATCCTGGTATCCTATTTAGGACTTAAAATAGCCCATGCTTTGACCTTCTATTTATTTTGGCTAGCATATCTTCACTACCATGAAGCCAAGTTCTTTGAAATGGAAAACAAAACTTAGGTTTCTCGAACACGGGACTCCCACGTACCAGACCTCACATGCACATAAGAGATGTAGCACTAAAATAAAGCATTTGCCCTGAACTAGTAATTACTGAGTGTGGTCAGCTCCAAGAGCCTCACTCCCCCAATGGTCACAAAAAGGACCTCTTCACTTTATAATTATTTAGAAAAAAAATAAGATTTCTGTACATCAGCAAAGACTGACTAATTCACTTTAATGTTTGGAGACAGAAAGATGTAAGAGGTGCCAGAGCTGGAATGTTCTCCCGTGGAAACACAGCGGTTTAAAGGGATACGAGCATTCAGCAGAACAGGATGAAACTGTTGAGAAATACAGCAGAAGAAAGGAGCATGAAACTCCTTGCCTCTCCACGCATGCTGCCATCCTTTAAATCAACTCCTTTCAGGTGTCCTGGAAGGCCCCTGCCTTGCACAATCCGATGAACGGCAACGTAACAACAATTCACCACCAAACAGCAAATGCATTTTGGGGAGATGGTGTTTTAATAGCAAAGCAAGCTGAACTAAGGTCAGATATAATCCTTGCCCTTCATCCACTTGGCAACAATTACTAAGAAAATTAATATTGAAGGTGCCTAAGTACTAGAAGGATGAAAAAGCAGCAGTGCTAACAAACCGTAACAGAGTTAAAAACGACAATGAAGGAGAAAGGAGATCCAAGAAGAAACTAAACATGCTGAGAAAGAGTTTGGTGCCCCTGGCTGCAATTATGGAAAACAAACTATGAATAGTAGAGGTGAAGTTGCAGAATCTAGTTTCTAACTTTGCTTATACTAACAGGTGGAGTTTTACCTCAAGATTTTTATTAAATGAGCATGTTGTCAGACTTATGATTAAAATACAGTAATGAATGTATGCTCCTTTTCTCTCTTTAGCCCTTTACAAAGGGGTGGGGGGGGTGGGGGGACGACCAAAGCCAAAACACAGAACTGGCAAAACCAAAGTTAAACTGCAAAGCCTTCTGGCTCCTATGAAAACAAAATTATTGCAACCACACACAAGCTTCAGCACACAAGCTTGCCATTTCGGCACACCACCCTCAGAGCCTTCTTTGAACACGCGGCGAGGAGGCTGATGCAGGATTGCACCGGGAACTCGCCCTCTCAGCAGCATTCCTCCGCCGGCACCTCCTGCCGCTGCCAACCAATTGCTCCTCAAACTCACAGGAGGCTTTCTTTGCTTTTCTTACTCCTCCTTTTTAACACCCAGATCCTCATGACTCAGTCTGTTTTTCTGTACATGTTTCAGTATATTTGGATTCAAAGTGATCAGCAACTTTTTACTTCTTCCCCCTCACCGCACCCTGCCTTGGTGCTATATAAAAATATCCAATACAATTTAAAAACCAGGAAAAAAAAAAAAAACCAAAACATGAAGAAAAGCAGATCAGGAGCCTTGTTGGTTTGCTGAAATTCAGGACTGCCAACTGATCCTGAGGAGTCATTATGTAAAATTTTGAAATGGCATGTTAGTATTAAATTAATTCTCTACAGTTTTCCTTAAGAGTGATCATTTTAGCAAAATGCTCAAATTTAGGTAAGTTAGTTAAAAATTTGTTGGAACACAGTTCATCAGTAATTCCTTAAAAAAACATGCTCGTTCTGACAGAAAAGCTCTTATATTCACCACAATTACAGTAGGACTGAAGATTAAAGACCAACTTAGCCGAGTTAGACGAGCAGAGAGCTGCAGCAGGCCGCAACGATGTGCCAACACTTAAAATACTTCATGATGTTTAAGACTGATTTATGTGACACTGATTGTACACCTCCCCACTTCGATCTAGCATGACATTTTAAGACCTACATTCCCTTATCCCGAGGTGTGGCACCCCCTATTTTAGCCTATCCTAATGCAATATAAAAGGTAATCACACATTTCATCCAGGCACTCGCTTGATACAACAGTTTCATTCAATAGGTGTATACATACATATACACAGCATTAAATGGAGTTTCAAATCTTCACCTCAGCATTTTGAAAACTCTAGGTCTTTAATGAACACGCACCTTGAACAGGAACACACAAGCTGTTTGGTCCACCATCCTCATTAATCCTTTGGAGGATGTGGGACAATGTTCCTTGTTCTATTCTTCAATCGTTCTCCAAAAAAAGATCCTTTTATTCTAAACTTCCAGAGAAACAAGACTTGTATTTTACTTGGTATCATTTTTAAAACAACTTACACACACGCAAATATTTTTCAATTTCTTACTAAAACAATTTCTCCAGATCCACACCACCATATTGTTTTCTGTGAATGTCTGCCAGATTAACTACATCCTTTTAAATGAAACAGCCAGAACATCAAACTCCAAACCGCAACATTAGGTTAAACAAGCAAGCACTACTAAATTATTTGATTCTTGGAAATTCTGAATCTCTTTAAAAATGTCCTCTGAGGAACAGCTTATACAAAAAGCACCATTTTTACAATAGCACAACAGAAATGGAACTGAAGTTTTAAGCATCAGTACTATGGAAAAGCTTTTTGGATACAGGATCAAGGAGAAAGGCAAGGAGATGGGAAAATAAAGTAGAAGGCTACAACAAGTCAGTCAAGTAATGGGCCCTAAGAGGAAGAGAGAATCTAGCATAATTCTTGAAAAGGATGCCTGGCTTGAAACTGTTTAAATAGTGAGTCAGCTCTCCAATATTTAACCACATATGCCTCCTAAAACTTGAGGCCCACAGCTCTTGCCAAGTCTTCAAAGCCAGCAAAGAGCCAAATTTTGTAATTAAGTAAATAGCATTGAGTTTATATTTTGTAATATTTTAATCTCTGAAATACTGTTCATTCAGACATTTCAGGAAAGGTTAAGTTTTGCTTTTATGTTTTTGACATGTTTTGCACACACTCTTCTAATACATTAATAGAAACAACACTGAAAAGCCTGAAAGGTCTTTCTTACCAAAATGTTAAGCAGATTCAGTAAGACGTTATCAAAAATAAGACCACGCCAATTTTATAGAAATAAATAAATAGATAAATACAGTTTCAGTATGTATTGGCAACATGTGCCCTTCTTCATCCATCCATTGGTTCCTCTTTCACTATCAGCAAGCTCTTAGCACTTGGATACAAGGAACCTGGCCTTACCTGAACATCTAGCTTTTATACATGGTTTTTATTTCTTGGAAAACTGGCAATCCCATCCTCCCAAGATATCATTAAATCTGGGTTCTTTTAAAAAAAGTTTAGTCTTCTGTATTTACCATTTCTCCCTTTTCAGCACAGAACTCTCGTCATCACATTTAAAAGACTCCTGGTTTTCTTAGTTCTCTTTAGATGCCTCCTTATGTGCTTCTTGTACATTTTTTTCTTCCCACTTTAAGAAGAAATTTTAATAATCATTGAACTTCACCTCCCCTGTGACCCCAATTCATTGTATAAAAGGGGAAGATTAACAATAGCTATTTACTCCTCTAAATCGAAACTATGTAGACTCTTCACTGGTAGCTGATGAGAAGTAAGATCCACAATCTTAGGGTATCTTTTGTCACCACTGAACTGCATCTGCCAAAAAGCAGGTTTAGGTTAAAGTTTTTTTCTTTGCATTTGCAATGAAAAAGAGCATAAGCACATTTGGTTAATGTGGAAGATTTGCTAAACCATGGTAACCTGACTGTGTAGATGCTTGTCCATGCTTTGGGCTACACCAACTGATTAAAATTCTGATCATTAGCAACTGCCGGCAGACTTAAGTAAAACCCAAGTATAATCATATTTGTGCATCCAAGCAACCTTTTTCTTCTTTTCACTGCTGAATCTCTTACAGTCAACTTCTATGCAATTAAGTAACTTTTCATCCCCCCTACGACATCTTCATTAGTTTTGAGTAGTCCTTTGTTAGTGATTTAACACACTCCCCATTAGTCTAGCTGATCCATGCCCTAAAAAGTATTTTCCTATTTGAAATGGAAGTAACCAAAAACTGTAGTTTGATCTACCTATACAGCAGAAAGCAAAGTTCCAATAAATGAAAAATCTTTTTTCTTAGTGCTTTACAACTAACACAGCTAAAAGGCCCATTTCCTTGTATTAGATTTCCATTTTTTTAAAGCACTCCTTTCTGGGTCTTATAAAAATGTTTCTTTCTTGAACACCAGTGAAACACTGTAGAAATTTCTGTAGTGACCTGGATCTCTCAATATAGAACCCTACAAAGCTTTATTCTGTCAGATGACTACTATGCCACATTAGATAACTGCTGTCCAATGTCAACATAACGCAGCATTTTCTGTTAGCAAAGAATAAACGTACCTTTCTACAGAACCCATAATGAATTGCCCACTTTTGTAAATCTCTTCCTAATATTGTAAAGATCTGTAAAAGTAACATTAGAAGGATATTCACCATGAAAAGAAACATGGGTGTTTGCGTGTGCCTGTGTCAGTGTCTACACACCAGAACATGCAGCAGAACAAGGATTAAAGCTTAGCTTGTCCTGATAAGAAAGAGCACTGTTCCCACAACAGTTGTCCCAGCAGTAAGGTTTGTCCTCTGATCAGGCCACAGCACAGACAACTTGACAGTGGAAAAGCCTGCAGCCTAACACAAGGAGGATAGCATTGAGGTTGTATCACATTGCACATACAATTCCTTTTCCTGTTAGCCCATCCTCAAAAAAGACTACTGACAGATATTTAGAACATATATTCCCAAAAAAGAAATGAAAAACAGACAATGAACAGCTGCCCATCCTAAGATTTATGGGAGCTGAAGACTGAGAAAACCATGCCACAACACCTGATGATAGTCAAGAGATAGAAAAGATCACCCAAAAATTAGTTTGGCATTACCAGTCAAGAGGAGCCACAGAGATGTCATGAGATTTGACAACTTTTCTCTTGTCCGGTGTCACTCACAAGGGATCCTGGCTAAACCAGTTGGGCACAAGTCCTGCTGCTTGTTGAGCAAGTGGACACAAGAGCGCAAACAAATGAAATGTCAGAGAACAAGTGTCAAGTAACTTAAGAGATCAGAGAAACAAATACCACCTTGCTCCTCCATAGGATCTTGCACTGAATTTTGTTATACCATTCTTCTTAAAAAGATAAACTAATTTTATCTTTAATTAGTATTGTAAAATAATTGTCACAGAACCACTGGTTTCATTACAAAGTTAGCCTGAGTAACCATTTGCTCTCTTTTACTTCTCAAAATAATGGACTGTAACATTAAGAATGCACATGTGGCTTGCAAACCCAGCCACATTTTAAAATTCCTCAATACCATCAGTTGTGGACCTCATGATTTGCTACTATTTATGTAATTACTTTTTCTCTGGGAAACCTTTCTAAATCTCTGTTACCAACTATATCTTTATTAGTTCGAAGAGTATTATCTGGGGTGAGATGATTGAGATGGTAGGAAATGAAAAAAATCTGATTTTATTCCTCTTTTTGTAAGACTTCACTATCCCCAAGACATTACTGAAGGCTCTTCTTCAAGCATTTTATTGTCCCAAATTTGTAGTTTGAAAAATTGTTTGTACAGTGTAAGTGCCCATTTTGAAGAACTGAAGTTTACAATAAAATTAAGCTTCCCTCACCAAAAAAGTCATATACACTTTTATTTAAACAAGTCCTTGCATAAGATTCCTTCCATTAACAAGTTTGACTAGGTGTCATTTAGAAAATAATTCCTGTGGAACATTTTCAGGATTAAACTGTAACTTTGTGTGTCATGTGACATCTATAAGCATTGCTACCTTCAGCTACACAGAAAAGCCATAATCACCTTATTGTACTGAAATTATCACCCCTTACCTTAAATGGCAGATAATCTTTAAGGATTAAAAAAAAACAACCCAACTTTTCTGGATTCTTGTCTTGGTAACACATGCTGGTTTTCTAATCAACAACTATGATGCCTGAATATGTGTAGCACATGTTCTCACACAGCAGTCATCCCAAGATTGGGATTCGTAAGTACATATGAAGACTCAGCTATAATCCCCTCTGAATGAGCAAGAGTGACACAACTCAGTTAAAAATAAAAAAAAATCCTAAATTAAAGGCCTAAAAAGTGCATTGAATTTTCCTGGTGCTGGGATAGTAGCCTTAAATTTCAGCCTCAAACCTCACACACCCTCACCCCTCCTTGGCTATGGAAAATTCTGAGTACTGTACAGCATCAAATATTACCTGAAATACTGTACTCAAAGCCTTCATATACATTTTCTGTTTCTCTACCATCTGCATTCAGTGGTAATCTCTACATATGAGTTCACACTGGCTTTATGTTTCTGCATTATTTTGTGAGAGAATCTTTTGTGTTGAGACTTCTGCAACCTCTAGATATTAAGAATGAGGTTGATGTAGTTTAAAATAAAACTTGCATATGGAAAACCAGCTGAATTGATTTGTAGCTAGCATGGACAAGCTTGTCCTTGCCCATCCATTTCGCTAGCATTTGATGGCTCTATTGAATGCCCATTTTCTCTCGTAAAGGAGTAATTCTAGAGACTGCTGAAGATGCCAAGACTTTACTACCATTTCTAGCCATCAAAGCAGCACCCATAGCACCCTTTGAAAATGCTATCGATTCCACAACAGGGTCTTGTCTATACTTGGGATTAAAGCCTCCAAACTTTACCCTCCACAGCTACACAATTTTTTTATTTTTTTCTTCTGATAAACTTCCACAGTGGAAAACATATACATTGAAGGTGGGGGGACACACACCACACCAACCACCATGTGTGCTCCTAGGGTACACTACATTAATTCTTCATATTTATATTCTACTCGCTTTCATCAGTAACACTACCCAAACAGATCACACTCATTATTCTGTGCCAGCTATCCTATTTAATGGATATTGAAGTAGTACCACTTGGTAGAGTATATTAGCTTAAAAGGTACAAACAGTAGCTCTTCTGTTACATTTTTTTATTATTAAACTTTAAAAAGGCTTTGCAAACAAGAAACCAAAATAAATGGACTACTGATTCTCTGAAAGCCCTACAGACCTCCACGGGAGTTGCTGATTCTGAAGTATTCTTGACATTAACTGCTTTATTGGCTAAAGCAGACAAGTTGTCTCCTTTATGAAGAGTCCCTATTCATACGCCAGCCACCGCATCTCCTAAACCAGCATTCCTCAAATTGAAGTCCACAAGCTCAAGGCTCATTTCCCCTTCACAGCCCTCCTCCTCTCCCCTCCAGTTTGCGCAGCACTTTGCAGGAGGCAATAGAGAATTGCAAGGGTGCCAGGGGAACAGAAGGGAGAGGTAACTGCCAAAACCAAGCAGAGGTCATGCAACAGCAGTGTGGAGGGAGAGACAGGCAGTGCAGAGAGCAGCAGCAGGGCTGCTTAGAAATACATACAATCATAGAATCATTTAGGTTGGAAAAGACCTTTAAGAACATCTATTCCAACCATTGACCCTACTCTACCAGGTCTGCCACTAAACCATGTCGCTAAGCACCACATCTACACGACTTTTAAACACATCTAGGGATACTGACTCAACCACCTCCCTGCGCAGCCTGTTCCAATGTTTGGTAACTCTTTCAGTGAAAAATTTTTCCCTCATGTCCAGCCTAAACCTCCCCTGGCACAACTTGAACCCGTTTCCTCTTGTCCTATCGCTAGTTACTTGGGAGAAGAGACCAGCTCCCATCTCACTACAACCTCCTTTCAGGTAGTTGTAGAAAGCAGTAAGGTCTCCCCTCAGCCTTCTCTTCTCCAGGCTAAACAATCCTAATTCCTTCAACCGCTCCTCATAAGACATGTTCTCCAGACCCCTCACCAGCTTTGCTGCCCTTCTCTGGACACGCTCCAGCACCTCAGTGTCCCTCCTTATACTGTGGTGCCCAAAACTGAACACAGTACTCAAGCTGCAGCCTCACCAGCGCTGAGTACGGGGGCACGATCACTTCCCTACTCCTGCTGGCCACACTATTCTTGATACAGACCAAGATGCCATTGGCCTTCTTGGCTACCTGAGCACACTGCTGGCTCATGTTCAGCTGGCTGTCCGCCAGGACCCCCAGATCCTTTTCTGCCAGGCAGCTTTCCAGCCACTCCTCCCCAAGCCTGTAGCGTTGCCTGGGGTTGTTGTGACCCAAGTGCAGGACCCGGCACTTGGCCTTGTTAAACCTCATGCAATTGGCTTCAGCCCATCGATCCAGTCTGTCCAGATCTCTCTGCAGAGCCTTCCTACCCTCAAGCAGATCAACACTCCCGCTTCATTTGGTGTCATCTGCAAACTTACTGAGGGTGCACTCAATCCCCTCATCCAGATCATCAATAAAGATATTAAACAAGGCTGGCCCCAAAACTGAGCCCTGAAGAACACCCCTTGAGACCTGCTGCCAACTGGGTTTAACGCCATTCGCCACAACTCTCTGGGCTCGGCCATCCAGCCAGTTTTTAATCCAGCAAAGAGTACACCTGTCTGGGCCATGGGTTGCCAGCTTCTCTAGCAGAATGCTGTGGGAGACATGCAGCCGCCTTTCAGGAGGTCACACTCCTGCTATCTGAAGACTACATCATAACACAAGTCAGAGGTACAGCAATGGGCTTTCCCGCTGCTCCTGGCCACAGGTGAGCTCTGGCTCTCATCGGTCTCCATGGTGAGCTGCTTCATGGAGCAAGGCCAGCAGAAAATGTATTTTTGGACGGTTACATTTCAGCCAGTTTAGCTTCCTGAGCTGCCTCCCTGCTGGCCTAGTGACAAAGCTGGCACAACTGAGAGAAGGCAGGAATGTGCAGGGGGGAGCAGGACTACAACTAGCTGCGTGCTTACCTCAGCTGGGACTTCAAGCCGTACCCAGATCACAGTTTTGTTTGCACAACTTGACCAGAGATGAATTAAATTGACTTACGTTCCTCCTCCAGCTAATATGTACATCTCTGCTTAAATGTATGCAAAATATAATTTATTGCTGCTCAGAAATAAAATACAAGCAAAAAAATAATAAGAAAACCCCATACCCACCTGAATTTCTTCTATCTCAGTTTTTACTTTCTAGAAATGTTTCTTCAGTTACCCATCACTTCCAAACATCAGCATGTCACTTCTAGCTGTTCTGGGTTAAAAATAATCATTGTTTTCCTTGCTCAGTTATTTTTTAATCTGGACCAGCTTCCTGATCAGGTTCACCACATAAACACCCAAACACAAATAAGGGGGCGGCACTGTTTATACCAACAGCACCACAAAGAGAAATGCTGTTTGAAACTACGCCCACAGATACACTTTTGTAGTTACTTTATTCTGTGCCACAGTTAAATAATCGATCACACCTTATTGTCAATGAAAAGTCACAGAAAACCTGAAAGGACAGAACACAGAATAATTCAGATTAGGCAGGGTTGGGTTGTTTAGGTTTTTTTTTAATAGAAACATTTAAGAAAGTTACGATTCTGACCCATCCTCGGGACTTGCAGCATTATTTTAAAGCAGGTGCAACAACCAAAATGGATACCACCCCAATCCAACAATTTTCTAGAAGTGGAAAGATAACTTTAGTTACATAGTTTCAACAGCCAGTTTGCTGTTTCAGGGTATTAGAAGCCTGCCTAAAGATGATACAAAAACCAATCCTTCACAGATTCTACAACTACAGCATTTTGTGGGTGAAAACTCCATGGTATCTAGCAAAACAGCACAGTTTGTTTGAAAACATCGGATGTAAATTGTTTTGGCATAAAATCCATTTAAATAACAAGCCCATAAAGCTTGCTGGCACACACTTAGACAAAAATGGAAAGAAAACAAAGATATTACTATAATTCACTCAATTCTAAGAACTAGATTTGTATTTTAAATCTAGTATTAATTTACGTGATTCAACATCTTAAACTAGACTTCAAGTACAGACAAATCCAAGTTAAAAAACAATTCCAACAGATATTTGACTTACTAAGTCCCTTCTAGATTTACTCTCTAGGTGAAAACTCAAAGCTGAAAAATACCTATATAATGTGCTGACTTCCCTTGCTATGTTTCTGTACTCCAGCTTACTAGCATTTCTGCAGTGAACTATAAATTTTAATGAATATTTTATTATTTTAAGTAAGGGAAACTGCTTGTTACCATCGTTAATATTCAAACTCCTATGAAGTTATTAAAGGATATTCTCACTCCCTGCAACACATTTCAGCTGCTCAGGAAAGGCCAGGGAATGATATACAAGAAGTCTAACCCAGCTAAATTGAACCACCACTGTCCACAGAGAGCATTTGTTTTTACTATTTATCGTAACAAAATACAGAAATTTAAAAGTACTTTATCAGGAGCCATTTTATATATAGTTTATTAGCTGAATACTGTCACCCAAGACTCCTGTGTGGTGTTTTATCCTGTGAAGAAATGCAGTATTGATTTTTGAGGTGCCCTCTTGTGTTTGAGAGATGTGGGATATGGCCAGATACCTGAGCTGTTCTATCCTAGGGAAGTAAGTTCATTACAAATGGATTAAGATGGGACTTCTAGGTTTAGAAGTTAGTTTAATAAATATTTACATCCAAAAATAATTGGTCAAATGGGAGAAAAAAAAAGTTTACACTTCAAGATGAGATAACTTGATAGAACCTTTGAGAATTACGAAGAAAGTTCTTAAAAACCATTAAGTACAAAAGCCACCAAATAATCAAACATATAATAAATACATGGTAATTAATGTATGTAAAAAGGTGACAAGAAAACTGGTGGAGCTTTGATGTCTTGAGTGGATCTGAAATCAAGGTCAGAAAACTTTCTGGAACACATTATTTAGGTAGAATGTAAACGGCTTTCAATTCAAGAGTAAATGGGTGAGATGTAGTATCTTATCACAACACGAAGGAGCCAGACTAGGTTCCTCCTTTCTAGCCTTAAGCAACTTATGACTAAGAATAAATGTAGGCATTAAAAAAACAACCAAACAAAAAACCAACCTCTTTCTCCACTATTTAAGGATTTTCAAAAGCAGGTTTAGAATAAAAACTACATTTGAACTTGGTGTTGAAATATATTCCTGCCAAGGACTACATTTTAGAATATCTTAAAACGTGGAATGGTGGAAATAACATCAATGAACACACACAGTTTGAAAGTATGTGCATCTTCAGACAGATAAATCAAAATGTTTGCTATGTAACAAAGCTACAAAGTCTGAAGTGTAAACTTTAAGGTTTCATCAACATAACAGGTACTTTTGATCTAGTACATTTGATAATGAGTTTCATCTATTCAATAAAGAAATAACCTCGTTGTACTGTATAAGAGGAGGTTTTCCAGAAGCACACAGTTCAGGTAACAATTCTACTTGACAACTGATTCATAAAGCATGATTACTGAACATGGTGTTCCTTCCTTTTCTGTCTACCTCAATTATTTTTTTTTCTGTCTTTCCTACAGCATTCCATCTCCTACCACAGAGACGGCCACTGGGAAATATCCTGAAAATAACAATTGGCCCTTTTGTACCAACTTTGGGGTTTAGTGAATCAGTAGGGTGATGAGCATCAATGAGCACACTGCCAATTATTCTGTCCAGTGGAGATGGCCAGTCAGATGAAGCTGGACAAGTACCCCAGGTGGCAGGACCAGAGGCAACTAAGGCCAGGACCTTCGGTTTCCAGGACATTTGGAAGATTATCTGTAAATATCACTGACTGTCTTTCCTACATTCGTTTGACCTTTTCTTTCTATTAGTCTTCATCTCACTTCCTTGCTCCTTCTCCTCTCACCACACCTCGTCTCAGCTATCTGCCTCTCATTACATTTTCTTTGTTCAGCTCATCCCTAGTCCATATCCAGGACCTTGCTACCACCATTGCTGTCAATCTACAATCACTTACATATTTTTCTTATTTTGCATGCCTGTCATCCATTTAGACTATAAACTCTGAAAAACAGTTGGTAATCCCTGCCCTAATATTTATACTGCAGCTACCAAAAGAGAGCTGTAACTTCAGCTGAACATTACACACACCGTAACAGACATGAAAACTGTAAGTCCAGCCACAATTCCTCAGCAGGAACACCTCTGCCAGTCTAAACTGGCATCCCCATTTCATGGCACAGCTATCTTGTTGCTTTTGCCTGTTCCCGTGCAGTGAATATATTTTCTGTCCAAGAACTGGCAATGAGCAGACTCATTTCAACTACCTTAAAAAAGTGTTATGCTTATCATACAATTTAAGTGCCTTGCACTTTACCCTTAATTTGAGTACAAGTTTTTACATGCAATTCTATACTTGCAGAGGTATTATTTCATACTGTACTGCCTATAACCCTTCAAACCCACAACTGTAAAGACATCAAACATACACAGCTGATGAGTACAGGCTTGGAAAGGGGAAAGTGTGCAACTTGTCAGTAAACTTGACTTACACAAAGCTTTCTAAGGAACTCCAGCTATACCTTACTTACAGTCAGCACACAGTGCTGACAAATCCACTTTTTTATTTTTATATTTAAAACCTTTGTCTGCAATAGTACAAGAGACAATGGAAGAAAAATTAATGGTGGATGACCTTGAAATGAAGACATTCTCAAGACATGCTGTGCCAAAAGTAGTTTAGTTTACCTACAGGAACTGTATTCTCAGAGATAATACAACTAGTGAGTCCAAAGGTCCATATATAGGAGACTTAATCATGTGAGATTAAAAATCTTTTCCATAACCATTTTTAGATCTTTGCTTATATATACTAAGGCAAAAAGGGCACCTTGTCAAAGCGTCTCCCACCATTCCCTTACAATCTGAAGGCTACACAAGGGAAAGTCTATGTGGCAAGGAGAAGAGATGGGTCAGGAGAACATGTATCCATCAAACATGTCAAAAAACTGTTCCTGCATGGTAAACGAAGCATATATCAGTATGGATTACACCATAAACAACCAGTGAGAATTTCAGTGAATAAGTAGTCATTAGGACGGTGCAATTCTACCAAATGCACAAAGTTTATCTCATCAATCTGCCCAAGTGGCCCACCAAGCTTGTAATTTTCAACGTTGGCATGTTTGGAAGCACACCAGCAAGCGTGCTTGACTGGTTCAAAGAACTCTGGTCATTACTTGGATTGAAACATCCATTGATTACCTAGTCCCAAAACACACAGAATTATCCAAGTTAACAGTCTCTAATGCAAAAAGTTGAATCTTTACCAAAGCTACACAATAAACAGGCAGAAGGACACGATCATTTGTACCCACTTGCATGGTAATATAGACATGACTAGTTCCCAAGCATGCTGTTTCTCCTTTCCAAAGCCTTACACACAAGAACCCCCTAGTTACCCAGTGTGACTGACTTTAAGCAGGACGGGTGTTACATGTGGTCTCACAACACACAAATATAGTATTTGCTTCACTAATTCTGAAATAGGTTGTTGGTCTTCATTTCGTAAAAAGGAATAGTCTCCTTGAGCTTTCTAGAAACTTTAAGGCACCAATTGCCTGCCTGTGCCTCCATCTCTTCACTGCTATTGCTGCCTGTGCTAGCTAGATAAATCATGCTACTTGTAAAAATAAACACAGACTCTCCTAAGTTGTAACAGACCTGTGAGGACTAACACAAAGATTATCATTTTACATGGAGTTAACAAACACCCCCTTCAAAGCACCACCAAAAATGGTGAAATTAATGATAGCACAGACATGTATAGCATACTCTGTGCACCCTTTCTCATAGAAATTTACCTACATACACAGTATGATACTGTAAACAATATCAATATAAACATAGACCATTAAAGGATGCCATTAAGATTTATCTGTATTTTCCAAGTCATTCCTTAAAAGCCACATCTTCAGTTACCAGAAACTGATGCTTTCAAATTCAAAATATTTAAGTGTTCTTGCTTATTTAGTCTACCCAGAAAAAGACAGCAATATGAATAGCTAAACCAGATGTTATTAATAATACATAATTAACATCACAAGCTTGTTACTGATTCAGTGCAACCCCAGAAACCTGGGGTTTCTGTTGTCTTCAAGCAACACGGACAGATGGGACATTTCTGGGGAGAAGAGAAAAAAATTCCCTGTGAACAGCTGTGTCTAAGACCACTCCTCACAGTCAGTAAAGCTACAAGTTAGTATTCAGAATTTAAGTTTCATCTAATAATCTTCCCATCATTCTGAACTTAACAGTGAGGAGAAATCTCAAATAATTTTGTATCTTAATTTATTCTGCACATCAAAGGAACAGCACTAATCTAGGCAGAACACAACCAAAGGCACAATTATTTTATAGGTAACAACAAGTATTTTTACTGAAAAGGAAATATTAAGGTTAAAGAAAATGGGAGCTTTTTCTACTCTCATAAGCAGATGATCATGTTAATAAGGGTCATGTTTTATGTCAAAGATTTTAACATTACAGGCAGACAGCTTTCAAAACCATTGGAATTGTGAAAGGACTTTTAACCATATACTCAAGATTAAAGCAAAACTTTTAAAAGTTTTGAGTTTCTCTTAAATATTCTCTTTCGCAATTTTAAAAAAAAAAAACCACACTACATTAATTGTGTCCCAGTAGCCATATTTAAGTATGTCTGCTACAGGAATAACTGGGAGGTGGGCAGAAGGATGTAAAAAAATCCCGCTTACAGAAGAAATTCAGTTGTATTCTATTCATATATAATTTGCATTATGAATAGTACCTACGTACTTTTACAAGAGCATTTGATATTTGTTACATAAAGGGAATAACTAAGATGACTGTACACCTTTAAAAAAAAAAAGCCAAAACAGTAAATATTGATAATTAAACCAGAACACTCATTAAAGGCCACTTTAAATATTGCAGATTAAATATTGGGCTACTCCATACACTAATACATTATAACAGTTGTTACAAGATGGGATATTTTAAATTAAATCCTGTACTCTTCTTTCTCAGAATGCTATTTTGTGTTACCTTCAGCTGACCTAAAGGTAACTGCAGCTGAAAGACATTGTCTTTCCTGCTCTGGCTATCTTCTAATTAGTCAGACAAGCTTTGATACAAACCACTGCACTGATCTTGCTGATCAGAAGGCCACACT
The DNA here is from genome assembly GCA_008921705.1 of Burhinus oedicnemus. Taxonomy (NCBI): domain Eukaryota; kingdom Metazoa; phylum Chordata; class Aves; order Charadriiformes; family Burhinidae; genus Burhinus; species Burhinus oedicnemus. Next base: position 1,456,243 of record VFFE01007795.1, on the reverse strand, counting down.
ATTACTAGTGCCAAGAAAAGGGAAGATGGACCACGATGACTAAGGAGAAATCACACCCTTCTTTTTTGGCAACGGGACATACTTTGACCATTTTAAAGTCATCATGAAAATACAGCTTCATTATAATGTAAAGAGATATTACAGGGATCTGCTAGAAGAGATCAACTCGTATATCACTTACGGAAACCTACAGAACACCTCAAGGAAAAGAAAACAGGCTGTAGCCTCTGAAACGGCTTTCTTTCAATGTATTTTATGCAAAGGTAAGTTCATATAAAGCTACAGTTACTTGTGCGAACTATAATTTCAAGCAAATACTGAAATCTGATTGAAAGTTGGAAAAGGTCATATTTTTTATATGAAGCATTAGTATTTCAGTTGCAACATCAAGAATGGTATTGATAAAGCTTGTTAAATCTAGACTTACACAAACAGCACGTTGGCATTCTACAACTTCTAACAGTGCTATTTCTAACTTCCATTTACACTGCAGTAAGACTGCCAAAAATTCTGCACAAATACAGCTTCAAAAGTTCCTAAATGTTTAGGAACAGGATTAACGACCATTTAACCAGTACAGATTTTGGTTTTAAAAAAAAAAAAAGTCCACTTACTTTTGCATTTCCTTTAAAATAAGAACATAAAACTTCACTTAAGTATGCAAGATTAAGCTCCTGACATTTAAACTGTTTTACTTAACTGATGGAAGTCATTCCCACCATTTTTCAAAAAGTCAACCCCAGATGTCAAGCATCCTTATGAACTCCATCTCAAGTATTATCCAACTCAGTATTAATTTATACTTTACATAAACACACAGCATGAAACCTTTGGAAGTTTGTGATTTGGTAAACCTGATTGTTAAAGTGTTCAGCAATGATAACTACAGACAGTAAGATTTTTGTCTCCCCGCTCCACAAAAGTTTGATAGTACAAAGATTTTTTTTAGAGCAAGAACATAAACTTTAGGCCTTCATATGAAGTAGCACATTCCGCATCTGAATTCTAATGGCAGTGAAAGATAAATGGCTTGTTTTCACCTTAAAATTAATATTAATACTGGAAGGACAATAGTATGTTTTAAAAACTTATTACACTACTTAGTATTTCAAGTTAAAAAGATATCTTTGAAATTATAACTACGTATTGTTTGAAAATATTTTGGCGCTGGCAGAGAATCTGCAAAGAATAGCCCAAGCTTTAACTTAATTATCCTTTTACAAGAGTTGTGGTTTGAGAAAATACAACAACTTCATAAACATAATAATCACTAAGCGTAATAGCCTTTGGCAATAATGTTCCAAAGCAAGTTTGGATAATCCAAGATAAACCATGACTCCTATTCTTTCTCTCTGTACTTTTGCAGTTAATATAAAAAAATCAAAAGCAAATGAAAATGGTGTGTCTCAGACTGTACAAGCAAACAAAACACAAGCTTCTGTCAAAGCAACACATTACATCCAGCAATAATTGAATTAGTCAACAACAGTATGTTACAGAAACTGCAATCCAACAGAATAATCTGCAAAAGCTACATTATTTTCTAGAACAGAAATAGAAAGGAACTGAAGAAAATTTAGGCACAGTTACAGAAGCAGTGTGAAATAACCATTATGCTACTTACGGTGCACTTTAATCTCAGATATTCTACCCATTTATTGCAATCCCTTTGTCTACACTGGAAGACAGCCCAAAACAAAAGCACAGAAGCCACTTATCCCTGCCTAACAATATTGCACATATTTTGAAAGTAATTTAGAACTAAGAAATGTGATAATTAGCTACGGCTAAGACAGTGAAACACTGTAATTCAAATTCTATATGTAATAGGTGGTATTAGGATAAATTGAGTCAAGCACCCCAAATTCAAAATATTCCAAAAATCAAGCTTCTTCCTAACTGGTTCCTAGTCCCCTTTCTTTATCAGTTCCCATTCAATGCCCTATGGTCATCCACCACCTTATCTTACCTCGCACAGCTCCTACAAATTCTGTTTAACCCAGCCAACCTTTAGGCTGCTTACCTATGTGAAACAACCCAGGTTTCCACAGGTCCAGTTCTACACCTGAACTGGATGTATTCTCTATAATAGCTGATCATTACAACACACTAATAATTTGCTTATTCTAAACATGCTATGTGCTTTGATACTGTTGTACAACTTCAAGTAAATTATTTAACCCTGAATATTTCAAAGATTACTAACCTAACATCCCTATGCTCCTTCATAAATTCCAACCCATTTATGTTGACTGTCTGAATATACAGATCAATTTCTCTGCATTACCCCCCTAAAAACTACAGTAGGAGAAAATCGTTGGTTTTCATTTAGAAGTCAATACTGCTTAACTACTGCTCTGGAAAACAACTAGAGAAGCAAGAACATTATGCAAAGCATGTGTACTGATGTTACTTTCCTTGGGAAGGAGAGAGGACTTTTAATTTACATTATTTCAGTCACCCTATATATGTCTATAACATCAAAAGTGAGAAGGCAGCAAACTGTAGTGCAGAAGGGAACATAAACTGTTGGAAAACTTTTAAATAATACATATTGGAACCACAGCCAGATGATATTCATCCCTTGCTTCTGCTGTGCCAGCAACCTAAAGCCTGTGGTATGCTGCAAGGAGGGCTGCTGTCAAATTCTGAAACCTGCCTAGTGCTGCAGACTGACACAAATTCTTCTATTGCAGCAGAGACAGTGACTTTTGCAGGCAGTCCTACTGCACTAAGCCTACCTCAAACAGGACCATAAGCACATTAACTTTTCCCATTCTAACAGCCCTGCACAGTAGCAACATGGATCAGTTAGCCCCAGTGGTGTAATTTTTACCTTATTCAATCTAAAACGCATTAATTCTTGGCTACTGAGGTGATACATTTTGTCTATTATCATCACTGAACTAGGGCCAAACTGGATAGAACAAATTTGTATAGGTATGTTTATTTTAGCCATTTTTCTAACTCACTATGTACTGAAGCGATAGCCGAGTTCTTTAATCTCGAGCACATCTAGGCTCCCCTGCTGGCCATCAGATAGCCTAGGGAACAAGAAGTAATCATAAGATCCTCAGAATTCAGTTTACTACTTGTGTGGTACTGTCCATGACTCATTTGAGAGTTTCCCTAGAGAATCACCTACAGTGGACACTTTTGAGTTTAATTACTTTTGCAAGTGTTTAAAATCTCTGCCAAGACTATAGACTTACGCCATCAATAGTGAAATATAACCTTAGATGAAGCACGTCTAGTAGCTTAGTAAAAAAAAGTACTAAAATAGATGTATAAATAATGCATAAAATCTGGATGAAAAATTGCAGGGCCCCACATAACCCATTGGTACACTACAGTAAGCACAGGCCTAATGCGTCCGTATGAATGCACACACTTCATAGGGAAGCATTTACAGTTCTCTTGGAAATAAAATAAAGTTCTGGGAAGTAGCAACCACCATCACCAAGGAGCCAGTGGATAAATTCACTATCCTTACAAGGTGCCAGCCCCCCAACAAAATTCCTACTTAGTTCAGGAGACAAACACTGAACTACTCACGAATCAGCTGCTAAATTGCTGCAGTTCACATCACAGCCTCTTAAAGGAAACAAACAAAACAAATACTGTCAGGCATACTGTAAACTGATTTACAAATAATTTAATCACGCATGTACAAGATAATTGTGCAAAGCAAACTGTAGAAAAAAGTGCACTGCCTGCCCCAAGCTATGCTGTCACTATTTTCAACTTAAAATAAAAACCCAAAACCTACTGACACCCAATTTAACTGTTAACACTTCACCCAAGTGTAAAGCAGCTGGGCTAAACTGTGCCATTCAAACAAAAATATATTTAGAGAAAGTGGGAATGATCTACTCACTGCATATCTGTACCAACACAAAAAATTCAAGTCTCAGTAATAACACATTTCCATAAAAAACTTTTATAAAAAAAGCAGAAGTCCCTAGTCCCAAATTACACACTATTTCACAAAAAAAAAAAAAAAAGTGGAATTTTCTTCTTCTCCAAATCTCAGTTTGGAAAGAAAGAGTGATGAGACTTTAGCACAGAGCAAAAGAAACTCAGCTTCTAGGTTTCTGAGATTTTTTACGGAATTTCTGTTCAACAATGGTTTTACTCTCACTAGTAGCACAAGAGTAATATATTCACAAGTACAGACTTGAAACCCAAAGAAAGTTTAAATAAAGTTTGTTACTAGGGTTAGCTTATGAGTAATTCAACAAGTAGCTTTTACCATACAAAATTTAACATCAAACATTTTGGTGACAGTTTTAGTTACATTTTATTCGTAACTCTAGACTTGCATTTCAAAAATAACACCCCCTTATTCTTTCTAGTTTTATGTTCTTCTTACTTGCCCCTATGTAGTTACAAAATTTCCTATAACTACCCACCTCAAAATAGTCCATTCATAATGAAACGTAATCAATGATGTGACTTCACTGAAGTTGTGTTTGATATTGGAATTAACTCATAGAAAGCCTTTACAATGAATGCAAACCAAGATCTCTCTCAAATCACTAACAGTCAGCCCACAATATTTACTGTTCGAAGTAATATGTAAAATACTTCTACTGTTCACCATACACTGCTAGGCTTTATTATTCCATCATCTCAAGCATTCTTCCGTGATATTTCCTTGTTTGTTCTAAAGTCAAGAATATAGAAGGCTTTCTGAAGCTACATTTCCTTGGTATAGCACACTTGAGAAATAACATTTCATACAGAACAAACCTAAAATCTAACTACTTAAAAACCTCATTAATACAGTATTTCACTTATTCCTCCTTAGCTGACAAGGAGGTTTTATATGTTTCATTATACAAGAGTTTACATTCTTTTCAGCTCCTGGGTTATGTCCAATTTTTGACAATCTGAATGCTAGCATTTCTGCAGGCTAATGATGGAGCAGAACATAAAGCTGAAAGCACACAAGTGATGGAATAGAGCTGAAGATTTTCTTTCTATAAAAGAATGAACACTAGTCGTCCCTTCCCCATCCTACTCCCCACCAATAATTTTAGCTATTAATCAACAATAAAAGCTATGTTAACTTGCATAACTCCATTAAAAGAAAAAACAAAACCCACACACATCTAGGTCACACACTTTTATTTGGAGCACTGGAAGGCAACAAAGAAATACGATCTGCCTATTCTAGACATTTTGACATCTGACAGCAGGATTAGAAAACAGGTCTTATTTCAAATAACTTTATTTTCTTGAAAAAATTCCAGAACTATATGTAATCAAGTACTACAGCAGTTCATAAAAACTGTATCAGACAATTTCAAAATAATTAGTTACCAAATGCATAGCATGTTGAAACAAATACTTAACTTTTTTGGTGCAAAAGCCTAAAACTATGTATTTCACGTACAGTATGAAAATTTATGCTTATGATAGAAGACTTCATAAGAATCCAATGCACCATCCTTAATGCACTGCTCACTTTGTAAGTCAGAACTAGAGCAAATCAACCTAATAGTATCACTGCAACCAGCCATCTTATAATCAATGCAAGAGCAGTCTGACATACCGCATAACAACTGGTTAATATCACTCTATTTAGTAGCATAAAGTATCTCATGGTAGTCAACATTTAATCACTTTATTAAGAGCTTTCTCTAGAGCACACTACTTATCATTAAGTACTTCAGTCTGTCCTCAAAGCCTCAGCTGAACACGTTTCCTCCTCTTCAGACATCTTCCTACTCTGAACTACAAAGAAATCGTCCTTCCTAAGTAGAGCTTATAACAGTAAATTCCAAACTGACCAGCATATGCTTAAGTTGAACTTTATTCTTCCAACGTATCTCACTTAGTTTTGCCACCTATAGTTCAATGAGAAGTCAAAACACTAAGCAAATTCTTACATGAATCAGGATCTAGATAAATAAAGAGCCACTCAAAATTGTGCTCCAATTTACTTATCGATAGATAAGAGTATAGGAAGCTATCAGTGTTGAGATGGGAACGTAAAACTTAATTTAACTGCTTGCCAATTATCTTTTTTTTAAAAGGTTGTACCTGTGAACCTTAACACTTCACAAATACTTAAACCTGGACACAAACTTTCACAGCTTGCTTTAGGATGAGCCCTAGGGTAAATTGGAGGTACTCATGTCCTTGGAGGAGGAAAATAGGACAGGCTTTTAAGTAACTGTTATTGATCTATTTTAAAACCAGCAGTGAAGAATTCACAGAAAAATGCTAAACTGATATGGTATTGGCACAATCAAACCTTCAGAAAGGTAGTTTGATTTTTTTTAATTTCACACTACTGACAATGTTAAACTACTTTTTCCTTTGATATGCAACTATTTAAAAACCATACCATTTAAAATTAGTAAGCTACATCCATTTAACAAATAGAATTCTATATTACAGCTGACAAACATGAAGTTATGCTCTACAGGACCAGTTTATAGGGACTTAACAGAACAACGAACCCTGAAGCCGGAAGAAATAAGTATTTATTAAGCAAATGTACTGACACTTATAGACTAAAGTCATAGTAAAAGAAAACATATTTGTGAAGGTCAGATGATCCACATTCACTGTAGGCACAGAAAATCCAAGACAAATAACTTGAACTTTAGATTTTGAAGGGCACTTTGTTACCCTTGACTAGTAGAAATATTTCAAGATCCTAAGTGGCCATAAGTATCTTAAAATAACAGTCATAATATACACTTAAACCCAAAGAGTCTTACAGAAACTACAAACTTAGATAAGTTTCTGGTATATGTTGTACCTCTGAGACAAAACACACATTGCTCTAGAACTAAAGAGCGAGAGGACAAGCTGGAAATGCTCTCCCCCCCTCCTCTGTTATCAGAAGTTCTGGAACCTGGGGAGGGAGGATGTAAGTGCTGGATGAGAAAGGTTCACCCATCTACCTGTCTACCAAAAAAGGGAGGAAGAGGGAAGAATAAAAGCAGAAAATAGTTTGTCTGATGCCTATGCAGCACATTCCCTTTTCCCTTCCTGTATACATACTCTTCTAGTCCAGCAATTTTTAGGAATGGAGCACTCTCTGGAATGGCAGGACTGACCGATTGGCATGTATTACTCAGAATTTCTCTACATATAGGCACAACAATGTTATTATAATAATAATACTAAATAAATACCACACAGTTTCAAGTTTAGAGAACAGTTTATTGGTTAATACTGTGTTTAATATTAGCTTGTTCATAACTTTTTAAGATCTAAAATGTCTTAACAAAATGCCTTTTAATAAAAAAGATGAACATAATGGTATCCTTCTCAGCAAAATTGCAAGTGAAGGGGAAGCTCTCTCAGGAACTGAATACTATCGCCTAAAAGTTACACAGTAAATGAAGAAAGAGACAGCTATCAGAAAGATAAGAAAGCAGGCATTCACACTCACACAGAGCATCCAAACATTTGCCAACTAAATGCTTTTACGAACCTTAAATTAGGGATCAATTCTTTAAGAGTAACTCCAATCTAGCTGCACAAACACTGAATAGACCTACATAAAACATCCAGCTTACTCTAGAATTAACATTTGTACACCTGCGAGAATTAATACTAAAACTACCACTGCCCTAGTCCTTTTACATTTATGGCAATACAAATTGATGAGTAGCACATACACTGCACTCTCGATTTCAAGGCATTAAAGCCTACTGAGTAGATTTTAACAGAATGAAACACAGGGCAGCTGCCATGACCCAGAAAAGATTCACAACAATTTAACTCTACTATCCTAAAATATTTGAATGTTTTTGGCTGGTAATACAATGAAAAAGTAAAACAATTATAATAGCTAAAATAAGAATTTTTAACATATAGCTTGCTATACCTGTCTTAGAAATAATGAGGAGCCCCAAAAGTTTAACTTTCTCAAAAAAAACATACACACACAAAAAAAACAAAAACAAAAAAACCCCACCACACACCAAAACACAAGCCACAAAAACACTGTGACCCAAAGTTTCATGAGACATGAAAAAAATATTTAAGACTCACTTGGCTTTCCTTATTAAAAAAAAAAAATATTACCTCTGTTAATATTAGCTTTAGTTCTGCAATAAGTCAAGTACACGACATGGTACTTAATACTACTTTTATTGCCAGTTTAATGCAATTTGTATATCATTTAAATAAAAGCTGCAGATTACATCTGATTTGCCTCACCAAAGAGACCTGCCAAGTGTAGAAAAAAATATTTACTAACTGAAATCACATACAATAATAAAAGTCCACAAAATCTGACATTGCACTCACACAAATGAGTTGAAAGCATGCCACCAGTGCTCTTCACTTACTCCAAAGTAAAAAGTATAGACATCAGACAAGTGAACCAGATTTGGAAGATATACAGAAACATACATTTCACAAGCCTCTATAAGAAAAGATCCAAAGGTAACATGCATCCCTGTCAGCTTTGGTAGATAAAAACATAATTCATCTGTATAAACAGAGACAACAGGATACTCTAACTAACACCTATGAAGAAAAGTCAGAGATGTAACCATCTTCTCTTGTAGTAGCATTAACAAATATAACGTACAATTATACTCAAAAGTTTCTTAAATCAAAATGAAGAATATGACATGAAACATAAGTAAAGATGGGGGGGTGGGGAGAATATATTTGAGCACCAAGAATAGTAGGGAAAAAGAGGACTATGATGCAGAAATACGAGATGCAGGTCTTCGAATTCAAAGACAATAAGATTTAGCTTGATGAGGAAAACTAGCAATCAGACTACTGAAAAATTGTACCAGCTGTATTTTAAACAGATTGCAGAGATAGAAATATCAGGAGAAGAGGGAGGAGGTACTTGAAGTACTCCAGATGACAGATAAAGGCCTAAACTTCATTTGTAAAGACCAAAAAAGAAAACGTGGTGTTGAAAATGTTGTTTGGACAAGGAAGAAGGAGGATACGAATAAAGCATGACTGTGCATTCAAAGAGAAGAGTCAAAAGAGAGGGCTACTCCCAAACAACTGCCCTGGGCAAGAGGGGATTATACCGCTGTCAGCAGCATCGCAAATGGCGAGCAAGTGAGTTAAGTTTGAGAGAGATGATAATGAGCTCTGAGACATTCAAAGTTTTTATGATAATAAGAAACATTGCAAGGGAACGCAGGACTGAATGAAGGCACATAGAGACATGGAACTCTACAAAGAAATGCAGTAGCCTAAACAAAGGCGATAGCATGCAAGTTTTCTATGAATGCTGTACACCGCGGGATTAGTGGGAAGAGGGCACAAAAGAGGGAAGATGCTTGCAGCAAGCTGTCCTGCAGATGCCAAAGAGGGACAAGGCTGCGACAGCCAGGCAAGTTTCCCTACATCATATCTCCTCTTATTCTCACAAAGTTGAAGCAGCTTAGCTATACACTTTATAAAAAGCACAACTACACTTTGAAAATGTAAATAAGTTTTTTGATTGTATTATACCACCTGACATATGGATAATAACAACTACTTTCAATTACAATTATTGTGGTGATTTAGAAGGAAGAGCATATTTTATTTAAAATATAATCTGTTATCTAATTACATGCTTCAGTGCCTGAGTTACCGAAAAATAGACAGCTACAAAGAAAGGGGTATTACACCCTCTACTTCTAATGGTTGGCTGAAAAGGCTAAACTTACTGAGTGACATCAAGGTGGAAAAAAAAAAAGTCCCCTTGTGTTCCAGTAAGATTTTTTTAAAAGAAAAATAACAACTGTGCTTTAAAGAAGTAATTCAAACAGATATATATTTTTTAAAACATAAATACAACAAACTCTAAGATGTTGGAAGAATCTTAACATACTTCCCTGAAGAAGTAGCCCTCCCTGTGTTTGCTTGGTATCTTAATTTGCCTTTGGTTTCAAAACTCTAGGCTTGCCAAGAGCTATTCCTTTCAAAACCTCAGGAATTCCATTACTAGTTTTAAGCTAAATTAAAGGAAAATAGAAGCATTCAACGCATGGCAAAAGTATGCACAAAGTGTTTGTTGATACTCATAAATAGACTGAAAAATTTAGACATGTCTGAAGGATAACTGCTGCAGTCAGCTCTGTTTTGCTCTGCTGTGCAGCTAAGCAAAAAGCTACTGCTGTCATTTCAGAAAAGCTCAGCATAAGATACATTGCTACCAAGATCGAACACAGCACTAGAATGTTAATTTTTCACTTTAAGTTTATATATAAACCAAAGTTTGCATTTCTGCAGCGGAAAAAAGAACAGTGGGAGTTTCCCCTTTAAAGCTACTGCTTCAACATCTCCATTTGGGGAAAAGACGTCACACTGTCCTATGGCATGGCAAAACCAGTCAACTCTCTACCCTGGCAATCATCTTGCAAGCCATGAAATAAAGACATTTCATCTCAGAAATATACCCAATATTGTGCTGATGAATATCTTTCCATCACATAATGGGTCCGTTACAACTCACGATATTCTGGTTCTACGATTCTAAACAAGCAGTATTACTGCAATCACTTTTACTGACTAAATTATGGTAAGAATGAAATGTCCCCACCTGCATATTGTGCCAGGTGTCATACTAACACACAAGAAGATAATATCCCTGTGCAAAGCGTTTACAAAAATTTGCTTGAAAGACAAATGCTTCATTTGTGTCAAGGTGAGCAATCCCAGCAGATAAGAACTACTATGCAGTTTAACTTCTTTCACAGCAGCCACTAGAAAACAGTGGAAATATCAACACACCAGTTTAAACTGCAGCTCCAGCGAGAGATAGATCAAAGTTCTGTATCTTCCATCAGAAACACAGGAATCCAGGTACCGGCATACGGGATAGAGAGTCTATTTTACCCTTGAAAAGGCAGGAAATTAAAGCAACTTTTCACCGTTGAGTCAGCACACCGTAACGGATCAGTGGTTTACAGTAACCACCATCAGTGTATGAATGACAGCAGTAGCATCTCAACCCTGCTATGACCAAAATCACTGAAGAAAAGCCAAGGGAAAGAAGTCAGTTCTTCAGACTAAAAACATGGTGCCCCAGTCTCTCCTGAGTTTGGAATACAGTCCAGGAAAATGATCGCTATCTCAGATATGCCAACTGCCCTACAGTTCTCAGCTTTTATTACAAGCATAGACAATTCGTTCAGTATTTCTGAATCACATTTTCCTCAACAGAAAAGTAACAGACACATGTACAAGAAAAAGCTGAATAGCAAGAAATACTGGAGCACCTTTCCCGTAAGATACATATTTATCACAAATAAGGGAAAAGAAAAAGGATAAGCTAAACCCTGCATTTGGGATCTTTTTTTAAAATCCTGGTTCATAAACGTACCAACACAGAGGTGTTTCTACCAACAGCCAATACTGAAATGGAACCTTTAAACAACAAACAAAAAGTTCTGTGAGAAGAAGTGGCATGTCTAGTAACTGTGGCTGATTCTGGAAGCTGAAGTAAACAGAGGTGGATGTCCAGCACGGGCAGCTATGATAGCAATGATATGCAACATGACTTAACACTCACAGTACTTCAGAAGAACACATTGCCTAACACAGATATTAGTATTACTTTGTCAACTGAGATTCAGGCAAAAAGTTTAGGGATTATCCTGGACCACCTGAGAAGTCAGCGACAGATTCAGTACAGCTCACGTAACAAGAAGTTCTCATGTCACTACCCCACATATGGATGTGAAAGCATTTTAGAAGAACAAATAAGACATGAAATTAAAGTACTCTTAAGACAAGAGGAGGAAACAGTAGTAATCACAATGCCATTTCCACTAATTAGAAAAGAATGCACATACTCAGTCCCAAACATGCAATAATCATGATATTTTATTGTATAAACTTCAGAAATAAGTTATTAATTCTTTTTATTGAAGCCAAGGGATAATTATTTCTGTTGCCATTTCAAGCTTGAGAGAAAGACTGAAATTCTGGAGAATCACATGGCTCCAGGAAGATGGGCCTCAATAAAAAGTGAGCTAAATTGGTTGTCATGACTGTTGCCACCTTGCCGGAAGCAGTGAAGAGGAAACTTTCAACAGTACGCTATACTTGGAGAATACATAACACACACACATTTATATGCATACATACTTATATGAGAAAACACCACACACCAGTTTATCACCAGTTCAAGTTCAAAAAGAATGTTCACATTTAACACTGATTACACAGAAGAGCCAATAAGAAAAGATGATGCTGAAGAGTGGAAATTCAAAGCCTGTTATATTAGTACTGCTGTTCTACAATTTACACACAACTAATCTTACACAACTTACATCTCTGGACAGCAGTTTTCATCCAACAGCTCCTCCAATAGCTTTGATAAAAAATTATGTTATTCAGTAGCAGAAAAAAATAAAACCCGTTACATTTGTTTCAGAAAACCTCACTGAAAAGCTGCAGATAGGTCATCTCTTCCAGCAGCAGCTACTGCCCACAGTTACTCGTCACCACCCAGCAAAGAGAGGTTACCACCCATATAGACTTGCAACAGAGTGAATCGTGTAAGAGCACACTAATTCACTTCAGGAAAAATGAATCAAGGTAACTGACCAGTGAAGGTAGATTGAGTCCATTTAACTGCTGATTATGTCTAAAGCACATAACACTGCATACAGCTTCTTTGGTGGAAACGATCATTAAGCATGGTAATCTACGGCACAGCAGCAGAGAAAAATGGCTGGGGGACACAGTATCTACAATTTTCACAGATTTGTGGGGGGGAAATCAATGCCTATCCACATCCTGAAACATTAAGTACTACTTCTGCGATAGCCTGAAAGCCTTAAGACGGATTTTGAAAACCACTAACCATTAAATAGTTACTTAAGATGAAAAGTCACACACTGCCTCCTAGGAAACTGTCTGAAGTTATAATATATGTCTTAGGTCAGCCTCATAATTTTCATAGGTTTAGTCATTTGTTTTTTTTAATCTACTTATTACTGCAAAATACCATGCAGTTTTCTTAGTGGATACTCTGATCACTATCTTCCTGATTTTAGTCTTTTAAATTTAAAAACTCAATATATATGCTAAACAAATTCATTGTTTCAGGAGTTTGATGGATGAACAGCAGTTAGAAACAGGAGCATATTCTTCCCATTAGGTACCGCTAAATGAAACAATAGGTACCCAATAAAAATAGTAAAAAAATTTAGTTACTATACAAGAGGCCAGATTCTTCCCTTAAAATCCCTTCAAAGTACATAATGAAATCAGAGGCACACTTCCATGAATTAAGGGGTCTTAGATGTAAAATATGCCCATGAACCATAACTGAACAATGTCTTCAAACCCTCAATGCCGTATGAGCGTAACCTCACTGAATTAGGCCAGTATCAAACATACTTAAACTGGCATAATGTGTCACTGTCACCAAAAGAAACAGACACACCCTGCTCCCCTTACTGCTTGCTTCCACCCCCATCTTTGCGCCAGCACAAATGTTTGTGCAGCAAACTGATCCAGCTTAAACCTAACCCTCCCCGCCCCTCCCCCACGTCAGTTCAAACCTCAACCCAGTTCACCACATAACCATACAAGTATTTGCCTGCACAAAGGAGGAAGCAGCAGAGCGGGGTGGAAACAAACAGGACCGTGTTTTTCAATGGTGGAGCTGGCCCATGCCAGCTGTACGCCTATGCAAAGCAGTGGGTTACAGGCTGGAGTCCCGTCACATCAGTCTCACCGGTTCAGGCCTAGGTAGTGCCACTCTTCCTATCCCTCTCTTGGGTCCCACCTCCTTGCTCACACACCCACTGACAGGTATGCAACTGCAGGGTGAGTCGGTTCAGGGCGCTGAGTCTTTTAAAAACTAACTCAAAAAAAAAAAAAAAAAGTTGCTAGTTTTCAGCCAGTTCAGCTTCCTGAACCAGCTCCTGGTGCAACCCTTACCAGCACAAGAAAGGAGGAGGAGGAGGAGGAAAGAGGCTGGGAATTGGAAGCTCCAATTTTGATCAGCTTGTGATGCTGTAGAAACACACTCGTACACTGCCACATTTTAAATTTAAACTTGCCAGAGCACCTAAACACGATTATTTTTAATAATTTGTTCCTAAGATTATGCCTTATCCCAGTTTTTTTCAGAAACCTAAGCAGCCGTAGTCTACTTGGGCACAAGCAGCAGGAAGTGAGACCAGTTCACTACATTAACCAATTTCACTATTTGTGTTTAATAAAATGAAGATAGGACATTAGTTACTCTATCTCAGTGATACTTTCACCAGATAGTCTTTCAAATATCACTGATTAAACCACCTCAGATATTTGCATAGGAAGAACATACACACAATAAACCAATGCAGTCACGTTAAGTATTATCTTAACTGTCGTTTAGTATTTACAAAGAATTTAAACGATGGTTCAGGTGATTAAAGGGGTCTTGCAAACCTCTCTGCTCAGGAGTGAATTTCATCCATTATTCAAAAAGTTGTTTTCCTCAAAATACAACACCCAATGGTCACAGAAGTGACCATAATTCATTGAAGTGAGTTCAGAATCAGATGTCTAATAAACATGGATATAGCTACATTCAAGCTAATTTTTGAACAGTAAAGTATCATAAGTAGGAGTACAGACAGACTGTTAGCAATAATCTTGCTAACTTCCAAACAACAGAATTTATTACTGGATCGTTAGATTTAGTAGGGAATTATTTCCATGGCAAGTAAATATATTTGTTTATGTTCACCCAGTTAACAAAGAAACATAATCATATCAATTCAAAAGAGAAAACATAATCAACCTTACAGTTCAAAAACTGTGTCACTGAAGTGCAGAATCAGATTCATGTATCCACAAACCAGTCTTCCCAAAGATATCTTTCTTACAAAGATAGATTCTTCCACAACCACCTGCTGATTGCAACAATTCAAGACAACCTTTCTTTCTTTAACAGAAATTTCTTATATGATGAAAAAGTGTTCCAAACTACTCTGCCTGTAAGAACTATACAGAAATGAGAACAGTTTATTTTGACTATAACTCACCACCACCATTTTAAGACAAGACACTGAACTGGGAAGTGAGCAAAACCCTGCAAAGCCATTTGACCAGATATACATACAACTGCTGGCGTGTTATTTCAACAAGCATTTTCAAAGCATTCTTGACACACAGGCAAATAAACTCAGGAAATCTCAGTCAAGGAATAACGTTCTTAATCACTTTCCATTTGGAATGGAGTTAACAGGTTTTGGACTTGAACTGGTGATTTATACTGATACAGGTTTCTTTCTAAGCAGGCACAAACAGGTGTGCTTTTCAAATGCACTTGCTAACTGAGGAAAACAGACAACAAACTTCCCTGGCAGTTCTGCTGACTTTAACAAGAAAACAGGATGCTTACGGGATCTGAACCCATGTGTCAATACCAAACCAATTTTAACACAGCAATAATCTTAAAAAATTTAGTTTTTCATTCCCCTAAATACAAATACACTGTAGAGCTAGCAGAGCAGATTTAATGACAGATTCATAACACAGAACTGCTGCTAACAATAGCACCATTAAAGAAAGATAAAAAATACTTATTCAGGAAACTTTTTTCTCATTACACTAAATGTCACTTTGTCACTAGCACTTTAAGTAAAAAAAAAAAAAGCTAAAAAATTCAGAGACTGTTCAAAAAAGCTTGTTAAAAATATTATTAAAATCAAGCCACAGTTGGCAACTTTTTCAACACTTACTAAAATCAACCCTGATTTCTACAGTACGTCTTCACTGCAACAGTATTATTTTCCACTCACAGTCCAACAACATTCCCAGTAATTTCTAAACATGATAATCACTTCTTATGCATCAACATTGAACAAGATGCAGCAACCAGGAAGATGAGAAAACATCCTTTCATTTTCCAGAAAATCACGTTTAGATGGAAAACCGAGTCAAAGGACTACTGAGACACCTTTTGACCTTTGCAGCTCTTCAGATCTATGCTACATTTGCATCTCGGGATATGTCAGAGGAAGAGGAGTTTAAAATGACGAGCAAGTAAGCTAGGTATCGTTTTCATTCATACACACAGCACCACTTTGAAAAGCCCGGAGGACCCCCTTCCCCTTGGGAGGCTCTGTCTGCTGACCCTAACCCATTGACCCGACAGACCTCTCAATTAGTCCCAGGGCTCGCACCTCGAAAGCCCCTGGACTTGCTCGGCGACGTGGAACAGAAAATGCACTTGTCTTGAGAGGCGTGTGACAGAAGCAGCTGACCTAGAGGAAGGTGCAAGCGCTTGACAGGTCACACAAGATGAGACTGAGCTATCAGACACACCAAGCAGCGAACAGGCGGGCGGTCAGGTAGCCGGGACCCGCACCCCGCCCCAGACCCGCCTCCACCAAACCGACCGCCAGGACAACTTTAACGGCTCCTCTTTTGTTTTTAAACTCACACTCCGCTCATCCACCCCCGCTCCTCCCCGGCCCCTCCCGCCCCAGCCCCAGAGCACGGCGATGATCCCCCCACCGTCTTCCCCGCCCACAAACACCCCCGGGTCGCAGCCCCCCAGCCCCGTGCCCCGGCGGTCCCCGCGCCGGGGGGCCCCAGTCGCCACCACAGCGAGTCCCCACATCCCGGACGGGGAAGGAGAGCAGCTCCTACCGCAGGGCACGTCCCAGCCCGGCTCCCACGAGAGGAGGCGAGACGCGGGGCTGCTCCCGCCCACGGGCCAGCCGGGCCCGGGCCCGGCCCCGGGAGCCTCCGCTGCCGCCCCCTCCCAGCGGAGCCGGCTGGGCACCCCCGCGAGAAGGAGCCG